>JAOYMO020446558.1:0-18784 GCA_025802455.2 Iodosphaeria phyllophila | reverse complement strand
AGATGGTATCACAATGTCTATACGTACCCAAAAGAGTTTTTCTACGAAACAAGCAAATAGACCAGCCAAATGATGTCTCTGGCTCGGTTAATCTTCCTTTGCACAGCACGGGTACGGATTGCTTTTGTTCGAATCAGGTGCGAGGTGACAAGCACGATCGTAGTGAAAACCGGACAAAAGTTGCCGGCGTCGGTGGGTTATGGTGGGGACGGACGGTTAATCCACAGTATCTCGGTAAAACAGGGTCCACGCAGCGGGGTGAAACAGACAGCCATAAAAACTTTGCGACAAGGATGAGTTATTTACCTAACTGGCACTCATAACAGATCAGTATTATCAGTAAACTCTTTCTCCGCTACAAGCATTAATTCTCGTCCGATGGGTATTTGTTCAAGCCTTACACAATGCTATTTTGAGCGAACCGGGCCGCGAACTTGGCCATACTTGGGTAAGCATCCACGATGTTGTGACCCAAGTTTCCCCCAGCCTGGGATCAAGCATCTCACATTGGACGACAGCTATAACCGTGAGTTTGGTAAAATTTCCGAACACTGTTCCAGTGGTCAAGTGATGTCTGATTCCTATTTCTACGGTGACTCAAGGCGTAGCGCGTTCGTTGTGCAGTGAAATGTTCTATGCACATCTATTCCGTCACCCTCGAAAGGGGATTTCATGCTTCTTCTATATCACTCAATATCCGAAGACGAGAAATGCGTATGAATAAACCCAGTGGCCGTTTTCTGCACAGCAGGAGCCCGCAAGTATGAGGGTCGTCACGCGAACAATTCACCGATGATTCAGCGCATCCCAGCTCCTTAGATTACACAGTACAGTCCTCCAAGAAAGATTACCTTACCAGAAGCTGGTAGCCTGCTTACAACGTTTGAGGTGGCTGACAAGCCCGCTCTCTTGTTGGCCCATTGAAGACTTGGCAAAAATGATGTGCTTGCGGGCCTTTATCTAAAGCGATGGGCCTATTTTAGAGCCCTCCGCATCACTGTTCCGCCAAACTTTGTGAAGCCAAGCAGATACCTCGACTTCTCACTGCATGTTTGATCGAAGAGACCATAGCATTACATGCTTCGAGTTTGGGCAAATCAACAACGGTAAATGGCTCCGGCACATGAGCATCAGAGGTACGAAAATCTCGCCATGAACGATAACATAGGTATCATGCGTGGCTTCGATTTCAACGAAGGTCCGATATTCATCTCAACAACATTCGGCAGACAAGAGCAAACCACAAAGCCTAGAACACTAAGTGTACAGATTTAGCCTAAGTTCTAATGCACCTCTCCCTCGAAGCAAATGCCAATCCGACCGAGCTTCGCCCCTCAAGCCTTCCACATGTAAAGTGGTTGCCGACAGCAGAATAACTACCGTAGGCGCCGGATAATCAACCCCAGGTTTCCTGCCCACGCCCAAACGGGACTCCGGACGTCCAATCCTAGCCCCCCTTTTAAACATACAGTCTGTAGGGATATGAGATGTTAGCGCAGTACATTGACGCTCACACTATGATATGAGTAGGGCTTGAACTATACTATCGATTGGTCAAAGACATCCTGTAGAATACCAATCAGGGTTAACATGGGCGTGTGGATGGCCGAGGGGATGAACCTGTCCAATTCCGAGCCAGAGTCCATGTCCGAGCGCTGTTTCTGAACAACCTTCAATACTTTGATAACCATCGATTTGTACTCATTACTGTTTTTGCAGGATCTCTACAAAGCCCTTTGAAAGAACATGTGAGTCTGCAAAGTGATACGTAATTGAGATCATCATTTCGAAGCTGCTCTCGAATGCTGGTGTGACTTGTCTGAGGGATAGGAAATCTTTTATCATCGTACCTTAGGGTATTCGGTCACATCGTGAACCTCCTCGAAAGCTGAACGATGCCATAGATGACCTGCCAGATAGCGTTAATAAGTAGCGTACCAACATTACATGGCCCTGCGGGCTGTACACAGGTTCAGCAAAAGTCCGGCCACATATTCGGGTACCACCACCGATCATTTGCTCTGTGGCACCAGCTGTAGTCTTGACGGGCCATAGCTGAGTCTGATGGGAAAGTCTTAGCATGGCAACAACCTTGTTGGTGCACATCAGGCTGGCTAAATAAGAACAATATCTTCTCATTTGGTTTCCGGAGATATTGTTCTGCTGGACTCGGACAGGGGTCCGAATGTGGCTTCGACCTAGTATCCGCTGGCCGGTTCTCTCCAAGTGAGTCCGCAAGATCGGACGGGACCGTCATGGGCCGGAGCGGAGCTTACATTTGTGATATATAATACAGCCATGCATGCACCACCGCTTTCCCCTCCCAGTTTCTCCTCCACATCGATTTCCTCATATCTCTTTCTCGAACTCGAATTCTGTTCTCAGTCTCTCCCATCCTTCAACCCACCTAACACTTCACTACTTATAAATCTTTCGTCAATATGCCTGGTGGCACCTCAAAATACGATGCCATCCCCGGGCCCCTGGGGCTGGCATCCGCCTCGTTAGAGGGCAAGGTTGCACTCGTCACTGGTGCCGGTAAGCCTATCTTTGAATCTTGTGTGCGGCACATCTATTTGCACTTTTTGTCCTCTGGATCCGGAGCTTCCGCCGGAGCTGTGATGGTCTTGGCCGTGACCCCCAACGGGACTCCGGATTGGCAGCTTAGTTCAACCCTGCATCCCCCCCTTGCGGGTTGGGACCGTAGTATCACGTACCGATACCTGAGAACGTTTGGAAGCCTGGAAGGAGAAACACACGTGTGGTGGTAGCTAATTATGTTTCAACCATGCAGGCCGCGGTATCGGGCGAGAGATGGCTTTGGAACTGGCCCGTCGCGGCGCCAAGGTTGTCGTCAACTATGCCAACAGTAAAGAATCAGCTGAAGAGGTGGTTGCGGCCATCAAGAAGATCGGATCCGACGCCATATCTATCAAGGCCAACGTTGGCGATGTCGACCAAACTGTTAAGATGTTTGCAGAGGCCAAACAAGCTTTCGGCAAGCTGAATATTGTCTGCTCGAACAGTGGTGTCGTCTCATTCGGTCACGTTAAGGATGTCACCCCTGAGGAATTCGACCGAGTCTTCAATATCAACACTCGTGGTCAATTCTTCGTGGCCCGCGAGGCTTACAAGAATCTCGAGGTTGGTGGTCGTGTAATCATGATGGGCAGTATCACTGGGCAGGCAAAGGGTGTACCGAGACACACAATCTATTCCGCTAGCAAGGGTGCGATCGAGACTTTCGTACGCTGCATGGCGGTTGGTAAGTCTTGCGCTTGTCCCGGCAGTCTGTGAAAACTCCAGTTTTGGGGACCCCGGTGTCATCCCTGCGCATCCCCTATACTAGCGATACCTCTTTACCCATCGGACTTAGAGACAGTAACTAATTTTGTGTAAATAGACTTCGGTGACAAGAAGATTACAGTGAACGCCATTGCTCCCGGCGGTATCAAGACCGATATGTACCATGCTGTGTGCCGTGAATATATTCCGGATGGAGACAAACTCGACGACGAACAGGTTGACGAGGTAAGATAACAGTCTCTCATGCCAGAGACTAGGCACGCTGACATTCGAATAGTACGCGGCTGGATGGTCACCTCTGCACCGTGTGGGTCTTCCGATCGATATCGCTCGTGTTGTTTGCTTCCTGGCTTCGCAAGATGGCGAGTGGGTCAACGGCAAAGTCATTGGCATTGACGGTTCTGCCATGATGTGATCTGAATGATTTTTGCGTGTAGGTGGGAATAGGATAAGGTTAAAGGCGTAAAATACCCCTTGTACGTGTATAGCATAGAAACAACTCGGTTGCTGTCGAAACGTGGAACGGCCATTTTATGGGTGGGTGTGGGCATAAATGCAGCGACTTCGGCGACTCTGACCAATAGATTTTTGTTGTTCCCGTAAGCAGAGAATATCGATCGCCTCCTACCTGAAAAAACAATTGAAATGTTATGACAAGACTCGTAAAAAAGCCGATGATTTGAGATCCTCGACGTAACCTTTGTTGGTGAATCATAGAGATAGTCCCTTTCTACATAAATCCTTCTACTAATGTGGTGGACATGTTTACGCGTATCCCCTCACATTAATCAGTAATTCCTTGCCAATAAACACCCAACTAATGTGCAAATTTCTCAAATCAGCCGTGATGTCTTGGCTCAACAATTCTGGAGAAACTTCCAGCCGGGTTGTAAACGACATGAGAACGACAAGGCAGAAAAACGAGTAAGTTAGGAAGGGGTTTGGCACAGTTGTATGTTCTTCCTTTCCCAGCAATACGTAGAGGTTCATAGACAGGGATTAAACCTTAGACAAGAGTAATATAACACTAATAGCAAAACTCCATGCCATCAACGTAATGACGTGGTTTACTACTCCGTCAGGCACTTTTGTATACCACCCGGCTTTTAATCCTTACAACTCCACGAGATAACACCTAGTTCGAGTCTATCAAATGGAATTCCAATGAGCCATCCATATCCACAGACTCTGGACAGCTCCGTGAATTGTAGCCAGCCTTGCGGCAAATAAGACAGCAGTATGCCTATTTAACGCTAATTCAGGACCCCTGTCCTTGGTACTTTCGTGTCGTCCTTCTTGTTCAGTCACACCTATCTTTATTAAAAATTAGCTAGCTTCCTCACCTACCTAGAGGCTGTAAATATGGAAAGTTTTTGTTTTATTTTCATATAGTAGACTCGAATCAGATGTTACCTCGTGGTGTTGTAGAGATTAAAAGTTGGGCGGTATACAAAAGTGTCTGACGCAGTGTTGAACCACCTTACATGGTGTTTATCGAATAGGGACTTGATAATCCATCCTGGCATAATTCTTTGATACCATCAACGAAGAGCTTGAAAACATGTACTGCGAAGCCAAACCACATACCAACGGGACAGCAAGCCATCGACTTCCTGCTTACAAAGCAATCCGAGCGGCATCATTTGCATTAAGAGAACCACTGGCGCGAAAAGAAAGCAAATGGAAGGCTCCTCAAAGCTCTGCTCCTATCAGCCTAATAGCATAAACGTGGGTGACATTTTCCACGATGGACGGCAATGGATTTTGTATGCCCCTTGGTGGGTAACTATCGGCAGGTTGACTTGTGCACAGATTTTAACCATTTCGATAATAAAAGTCAGTACTGTTCGCATAGATGCGTGTGCCGTAGTGTTCGTCATTTATGTCACTCGTGGAATAAAAACCCCTAAATTCAAAGAATCCAAATGGGTCGGAAACCCGCAGGTTCTGGCTACTGCTATGGGTTGCTCGCGCCTCTCCATCTAGCAGAAGACTGTTGAGAGTAGGTAAGAGGTGTTACGGTATGGTTTAAGCAATAGAAATTGGAGATCAAGGTTAGGGTCCAAGAACGTGAAGCTGAGATAGATGCGCAAATCTGTATTGTCGTGATGATATCTGGAGGTGAGAGGAAGAATACCTCTCTCCAGCCCGCATGTCTGTCTATCTACTTTACATGTGCTACGTGCACGGACCAGGTCCACCGTGGTCCACAACAATAGATGACACTGTTAGATCTAGGAAGGCTGGTGCCACAGACGGAGTAGGATGAGGTTCGTAATAAAATGGTGTGCGCAAGGCGTTAGACAATACTTATGACGATATTTGGAATAGATGGAAGGCATATTCCCCCAACTATGCAAAAGCATGAGTCGATACAGAATAGAGTACGGTACTGTACTCAGCGCCGGGTCGGTATTCCGGTGCGGACCGAAATAAACCCGGAGCAAGATAATCTCCCCCGGGCCGGACCGTTGCTCTCCTTGCGTTATTAAATTTTTTTTGGCTGTCTACTGTGTGCACTGGATTGACCCAATCCGCCTATCATTGAGCCAAGTCGCCGCGGTGCATGGAGGATCGGAAGCCCATCGCCCGCCGGAGAGTTTGTCGCGAGCACATGCTGTGGGAACTGCCTGGCTCACTCAGAGCCCTTCGCCAGGCCACTTGAGCCACGACTGCGATCAGACCAGGAGAAACGGATGAAGAGCGTCGGATGGCGCACCAATTCGCGAGAAGCGCGGCTGGGGGAAAGTTAGTCGCGTCAAGGGCATTGCAGAGATTGAATTTGGAATGCGCCCGGTTCGCAACGTTAAGAGCAGAGCGACCGCGAATTCGGATGCTTGGATTACCTACCCCTGCGATACGGAGAAGATATTCGTCCTCTTCATCCTCCCCGCCGCCAGACGAACGAGAAAGACCGATATCTTCCGAGATGAAACAACCAGAAAACATAGAAAAACCAAGCGTAAACATAAATAAAGGCGATCCACTACCGTCCCACACAGAATCACGTCGCCACCCACTCTCTCACAATTTCTCGGCCTTCATGGATAGGGCGCAGACGACATTATTCGCAGCATCGCAACGCATCAATGATCTGACAGGCTACTCGGGAATCGAAACATTAAAATCACACATCGCGCGGCTCGAGGCGGACCTGCAGCAGGCCCAGGCAGACCATCACGCCGCCCGGGCCGCCTACCAGTCTGCCGTCTCTGAGCGGTCCGCCACGCAGCGCGAAGTTACCACGCTGCTCGCACGCCAGAAGACATGGAGCCCTGATGACTTTGAACGTTTCACCGCGCTCTATCGCACTGACTACGAGCTCGAAGCAGCCGTGACTGACACAGGCGTGCGCCTCTCGCAGACCGAGCATGAGGCCGAAAGATTGGGTCGTGAGCTCAGCACGGGTATTTTGAGCCGCTACCACGAAGAGCAGATCTGGAGTGACAAGATTCGTCGCATGAGCACATGGGGTACTTGGGGATTGATGGGCGTCAACGTCTTGCTTTTCCTTGTTTTCCAGTTCGGTGCCGAGCCCTGGAGACGGAGCAGGTTGGTAAAGGGCTTTGAGGAGAAGGTGCGCGAAGCTTTGGTTGAAGAACGAGAGCATCATGATCGTACGTCAAAAGAAAGGGAAAAAGAAAGAGAGGGGGAAAGAGAGAGGGAAATGGAAACAGTCTATGAGGCGGACATCCACAGTAAACAGAATTTGCCTGATGGAAACACTGCTCCTACTTCCACGACTAATCCAGATGTTGAGAGAGAAACAACACAAAGCACGGATGACTATGATAAGATACCTCCCATGACATGGAAAGAAACAATTAGAGACCCAGCCAGATGGCGGGCAGTGGCCGAGGATCTGGCCAGCCATCGAAGAGTTACCCTTTCCATGCGCGACATTTCTATCGTGGCACTAGAAGGTGTTGCCGCTGGTGCCACCCTCACTGGGTCGATGGTCGCTGCTGTCCTTCTCCTGCGACGGACATAAGAGATAGATCAGAAGACAAAAAAAAGATAAACAGTCAAATAAACATCAGAACAAACGATCATCACGGCGCTTATGGACTAGTGAAATGCTCCGAAACCCGCGAGAACAATTGTATCCGCCTCAGGTTAAAGTCATGTATTCCCAGTGGTAGATACGGTGGTGGCTACTCGTATAAGATGTATATTACTACGACACGGGAATGTTTCATAGACATTATCATTATTCTTATCGTTATTTTCGCGTTCCGTCTCATCAGAGCCATCCTTCTCCCCTCCTTGCGCCTCCACTCTGTGCCCTCCTGTGAATTTTATCCTGCCTTATATGATAGGCGTTATGGGCGGGCTCAACGAACCGCTTCCCTTAAGCTTTGCGCCGAGCTTTGGCTCTAGGCAGAGTATTAGGACCAGCACTGCTCAAAAGAAGTAAAGGGAGGAAAGACCTACTTTCTTGCCGCGCGGCTCGCCGTTGTTGTCATTAGACGGGGAGCCTTCTGGAGAAGCGGCAGACCGTTTCCGCTTCCGCTTCGATCCGCTCTGATCGACGCCGGATTGAGGTTGTTCGGGACGGGATTTCCTGGGGCGAGATTCTTCGGAAGGGATGGTGGAACACGGCTGCTCAGCAAACCGAACTTTCTTTCTAAATAGAACTTTAGTACCAAAACTGCCTGGGGAATCTGAATAAAAGACTTACTTTGAGGAAGTCGATTTGGCTTTACCCATGATAGACAAAGGTTTCCCGGCGAGTGCAATACGGATAGGTGGCCGCTCATTGGTAACGGCGGCCTTTTCACGGGGGCTGTTCAATTTCGACTCCCTGCGGAGTGTATCTAGCCTACTCTCCCACAGACGCTGTCCATCCTTCTTATCCATCGTGCGAAGATCTCTCACCATGTCGATGAATTCGGTAACTTCGCGTTGGAATTCTGCGTCCCCCCGACGTCGAGACTCCGTGTCCGGCTTCGGCATCATGGGCTCTGTAAGAAGGCCCTGGGCCTTCATGTTCTGGATGTAGCGGCGCCAATACGGCACCGGCGGCCGCATTTTCTCTGTCGAAAAATCCAACTGAATGGGAACATCGGTTCAGAAGCTGACAACTGTTGTGTCGGGAAGAGAAAATTGACTTACCGCCTTCCTCGCGTCTTCCATCGTGGGCTTCTTTGCAGCCTCCATTGTGCAATTTTGATTTTGACGGAAGAAAAAGTGTAAATAGTTGTTAGGAATAGCTTGCTGTGTTATTTCAACGTCGATGGAGAAATGTTCTCTGAGCGGGCCGTTGGGTGTTTAAAGAGTCATCAACTGATTTAGCTGGAGACACAGGGGACGTCTTCAATGAAGTAAGTTTTGCGCTAAACCACGCGAAAGTAAACGGTAGATAAGCTGACGAGACACACCATGGGTGCCTCAGGACCAAAAGTGGTTTTGGACGCGAAGAGTCACGCAGGGTACGCGAAATATTGGAAAGCTTCGCGCCCAACTCGAACCAAGTAGACGCCCTCTCGATAGCTCTTGCTGCTCCTCATTCATGCTCGGCAGAGCAACAAGCTTCTGCCTGCTCTTTCCTGCCTTGACTTTCTTTCCTAACCGGTACCCAGATTCAGACGCGTCAGAGGCATTTACGTTACCAGGGAATTCACTCATTATCCGTTGGTGTGGCTGCCAGACGTGGGACCGACGGTAGCATGGTAATAGGGCAGGCTAGTCAAATTCAAAATTAAGACCCAATTGTCCACTTTAGAAACTAACGGACCAGACCCTTTTGGCCATAGACAAGCATTAGTCTAGTTTGGATACCACATAATGAGGCTTATAGTTGTCAACACGTATCACTAATACCCCCCTTAAAGGTATCTCTCCGCCCCGGAGTCTGACGAACAATTGCTTAGCGATCAATGTCAGTTTCCATTCTTTCCAGCGCGTTCAACATCCTGTAACAAATGGTGATCTCGATCCATTTAAGCTGTACAAGAACAGAGGGAAAAACCACTATGTCAAATTTTGGGCCCCCCCGCAGGACATCGTCACCACAGCTTCCTCGAATGTTGGCCATGAAACCAGGGAGGAGATAAATATCTCTGCTAAGAAGGACGATGAACTGGTGGTAAGAAAAACATAGTTCTCTTCCGCAGATCAGCAGCGGCATTCGACAAGAGATAAGACATGCCGCTACCACGATACCCGCATCCAGACTGCTAGCAGAGCCAGAAAAGAATTCGTTATGACGACAGTCTAGAGAATAATGAAACACCTACAAAGCTTCACTATCTCCTTACGCTAATCAAGATTTTCTCCCAATCTTCTACTTCCATGCTTGACCAACTGGTTAAGAGAAGAGTCGATTTGAACGAGTATAATCGTGGAATGGAGAGAGAAATAGGAGCATTAGAAGACAAGGGGACATTCGTAACAAACAACGGATTGCATTTTCTCAAAACATAGCTCCTCGCTGTCATTATAGCCACATTATCATGTCTCATCATCATTTAACTCTTCCGTCAACGAATGACACACTTCTTTGTTTTGCCCAATTCAGTTCGAAGCTCACAGAATACTGTGTACCACCGTCGCCAAGGTAGAGCAACACTTCCATTCCGCGTTGCCTATTCCGGTTTACCCGCCCGTCTGTCTGTCTGTGTGCGAGTCAGCCAGTCGGCCGAGTGCTCATGGCTGTTCGAGCGCCCTCTCTTGCACGAACTATTACGAGAAGATGAGAGCCCATATCGGTATCCTGTACCGGGTGTCACGAAACCTATCTTTTTTTCTTTACGCATCCACCATGCTATTCCCGCATCCCATCAAAGCGCTAAAGCCAGAATTTTCCTGTTCGGCCAACTTTATTTATTGCTGACGAGAGTGACGCGACAAGGTGAGCTCCAGTAGAGAAGAGAAAAAAAGTCAAAGCGGCTGAAATTGCTCGAAACCGTCTACAGCATAAAGACTACCTTGTCTGAGTCCCCTTTTTCTGATCCCTCTTTACCCCCTCCTGCTCCTCCCCCTCCTCCTCCTCATCCTCCTCTTCGTAGCCTCGTTCAATTGTGCCACTGGCGCCAGTTTGGACATCTAGTCGAAGTCGGCAGTGTAGGAGAAGCCACGGAACTCCTCCTGCATGGCTTGCGAAAGCACTAGTGAATAGTTAGCATGAGACAGTAAGAGCGAAAATAGCGACCGATTGCAGAGCAAGGTGTCATGGGCTTACCTGATTGCACCGGGGTGAGTACGGGTGTGACACTGGTAAACTCCGAATCGAAGTTACTCGTATCGGTGGCGCTCTTGATGGTTGGCATGAACGGCGGCGCCACACGCTTGTGGTAAATGTCATCCCAGACGATGTTTCGGAAGAACGGCTGATTCATGACTTCTTGAGCGTCGGTCGGGCCACTGCCCAACCGTTGGTCGGGCTCGCGGGTAAGCAGCTTCTGAAGGATTGATACTGAGTCGCGCGGCATGGAGATAGGATACAGTGGTTCATCAGCCAGAATTGCATCGTAGATTTCATCCTCATCGTCCCCACGGAACGGCGATTGCTGAAGAAGCATTTGATATATCAAAACACCAAATGCCCACCAGTCCACTGAGCGGGCGTATTTCTTGTCGAGAAGGATCTAAGATGCGAGCACCTGGTTAGTCAAAGGATGACTCCCTATCGTTTGCCATGACCTTTTTCGAAATTTAGGTCTCACATACCTCAGGAGCCATGAACTCGGGAGTTCCACAGAAGGTACTCGTTGTGGAACCATACCACATATCCTCCTTGCACAGACCGAAATCGGCAATCTTGATATGACCATCAAGAGTGAGAAGGATATTGTCGAGTTTAAGATCTCGGTAAATTACCCCGTTCTCGTGAAAATACTTCAACGCAAGACACACCTCGGCCGCGTAGAACCTAGAAACTCAATTAGCTGGGAAGAGCCAGGAGGAACCGCAGAAAAGCTACTCAAAAGCCACTCACTGAGCACGTTTCGTTCCAAATTGACCTCGTTGAATATGCAACATCAGATCACCACCGCTTATGTACTCCATCACAAAGTAGACCCGAGTCTCGGTTTGGAAACATGCGTGCAGATTCGTAAGGAAGGGATGGCGTTCCCTGTTGGCGATCAGGAAAACTCTCTTCTCCGACTTGATACTTTCCACCTCATCGTTCTCAATGATAAACTCCTTTTTGAGCACCTTGATGGCGTACAACCGACGAGTTTTCTTGGTTTCCGCCAACATGACCTTTCCAAAGTTACCCTTACCCAAGACAGCCAAAAAGTTGAAGTGGTCGAGTCCAATTCGCTGGCCGGTCCCTGGATCTGTTGCCAAAGGTAATGGTTTCCTCGCCGGAACAGGAACACCCGAGGACGTCGACAATGGTTCTGGCATCGGTGCCGTTGCTGGTTTCATCGGCGCTTGAACGCTTGGATTGTACATGGGAGGCTGCTGCATTTGACCCTGGGACTGTTGTATCGGGGGCTGCTGGTGCATAGGTCGGGGGGCTTGTTGGGGCGCGGGTGGCTGGCTCGGGTATGTGTTGATGTTGGCATAGGCTGCCGGGTTGTATTTGGGTTGCTGAGGTTGCTGGCTTTGAGCGGGCTGTTGTTGGTACATCTGACTCTGGCCGTACGGGTCATCCTGGGCGTCTAACGGTCCACCGTAACCACTGCCGCTGCCGCGCCCAGAGGGATAGTCTGCCATGTGGCCAGGTCGTCCGCTCGACGACGGGCTCATAGAGCCACTCATGGCTGCAGTAGCGGCTGCTGCTGCCGCAGTTGATGTCCCAGAGGATGATGACCTGTCTGGCTGGGGAGGTCTTTGAGGCGAAGTCTGGCCGGAATACATGACTTTCGCGGCATTCTGTGCATCGGGAGAAGCTATGCTTGGTGGATAGGATGGCTGTTGTGAGTGTGTACTGTACGGAGACGATGGGCCCTCTGATCCCATTGATGCTGATTTTCCTTGACGGAGAGTCCTATCACTCATAGAGGTTGCCTTCTGGGCCCGTTTCGATGATCTGATGCCTTCCAAGATCTGGTTGGCGACGGTCATGCTCATGCCACAGAAATCGGGGACCAGGTGAACACATGCCGCGTGAGCAGTGAGACCACATTCTGTGCTTCTGTTAATCTCGGAAGAGTGAATGGGGAAATGGAAAGTATAAAAGGACCCAAAGGCCGGAGAAAGTATCGTACCTGAACATTTCCTGCAGTTTTTCTTTCCAAAGGGAAGAATATATCCACAGTGACAGCACCAGTTAGCGGTGACGTTAGAGAAGGGCGAGAATCGATGTGGGATGCGGTGGTTAATCTTCTCCTCGTCCGGATGCGTCTCAGCATTAGAAGTACTAATACACTTGGTGACGACGCTCGGATAGCATTTGGTGTGGCATGTGTACTTGCAGTCCTCGCACTGCATGCCAGCAGAATATTTGAGAAAGTCGCCGCAGAGAGCGCAGCGCATAATGTTGTAAAACTGATGCTGCACAAACTTGTGCCCATACATCTCATGAACCTCCTCCTTCCGCTGCCGCACGGCTCCTTTTCGACCCAGACCAACATCCACCTGCCGGCGATCCTTGTTCATCTTGGTGAAATTCAAAGACAAATGAATCTGACCCGTAGGCTCCAGATTGAACCATGCATCAATGGGTTGATTGGCAGTTGGAGCCTGGGCGCCGAAGTTTGGCTGTCCCTGGGGCCCCTGAGATCCTGAGGAACCCGGTGGCGGAGCGAACTGGGGCTGTTGAGAATTCATGGGGAATTGGGCCGGTGGCTGTCCTGAATTACCCAATCTGTCCGCTGAGACCCAGCCCGAGTTATTAACTTCTGCTTCTATCTTCTTGCGCCGCATCTCCTCAATAATATCCGATATGCGCACCCACAGCATGGCAATGGGGAGTGCGTGCTCGCCGGGCTTGTCGTACACGGTCAGTTCAATCTCGTTGGCCTCCCTAACATCGATGTTATGATATTCCCCCTCCCATCGATCAGTGCGTGAAATCTTGGTGCGAGCCACCACATTATCCTCCACTTTGACTGCGACGAACGTCTCGGGGCCCCTGCTGAATCGCGCAGTGCTGGCATGGTCGACGTCCTTCACCTGGGTTACTCGAAACGAAAGTTGACCGGTAAGTGGTTTCCTTAGGTTAGGCATATTGATGCTATCATCTGTTAAGGTTAGCAAAGCATTAGTTATTATTCATATTCACTACAATAGCAACCCCTTTACGAATTTCAGAAGGAAAGGAGGGGGGAGGGGGGAGGGGGGAAGAAACTTTAGCAAGAGGGAAACAGGAACGGGGCGAGAGAAAGATATGGGAAAAGAAAAGAAAAACATCGTACCATCCCCCGAATCTCCCGATTCCATATCGCCAATATGAAGTTCCTCGTATCTCTTGAGTGCCTGCTTCAAGAGCTGGATCTTCTGCTTGCTCTCAACCCGTTTTGCGGCGGCGTCTGCTTTACTTTTGCGGTCGCCGTCCATGCTGTATAACTGGACCATTTTCTCTATGCCTTTGAGATACTGATCCTCGACGTTGAGCTTGAACTGAATCTGGGATAACATGAGTTGAATGCGGGGGCCGAGATATGGTGTGTCGTATTTGATAAGATCTGGTAGCAACAGGCTGCCGTTAGTTCTACTTCCTCCCTAGCATTTGCGCAAACCACAACGTGACGTTTTGTTTCAAAACCAGCCAGCCATACCTAATTTTGTAAAGTTGGGTCTCGGTTTCGGTGCGCCAGAGCCTGGTCCTGAAGGGGCGAAAGGATGGCGCGGGGGCATCATATCGCCAAACCCTCCCATTTGACTTTGATTTCCCGACCCATACGAGCCGCGATCTGCCCCTTCTCCATACCCGCCACCACCATCTTTCGTTGGTGGGGTAGGAGGGCCATAATCGGCGGTATTCGATGATGAGGCAAGGCTCATGTTATCCATGCCTTGGCCCACGCGCTTCATCTGTAGATCTCGTAGCTTTTCTTCAAAGAATTGCAGATTTCGCCGCGCCTCGCGCATTTGGCTGTCAAGACGGGATCGCACGTCATCGTTGTTGGTCTGCTGGCGCATCGAAGTCGCCGCCGATAGAAGTGCTTTCTCCCGCTCGATCTTTTTATAAATGTTCATCATAGCCTCATCTTCATTCATCTTGGGCGAACCGGTGCGCGTCTGTCACGCGCGAGACAAGACTAAATACTTTGGCCGGTTTTTAGTGGTGATTGATCTGTAGGCGAGACTGACCCCGCCGATCGTATTTGCTACCGCTAGCCTCGAGTCTAGGTGTCGCTTCAAGAATTAACGGAACTGAACATAAAAAATACCCGAGAAGAAGAAATCAGCTATCCGGAGGTCATGTAGTATAAAGGCACCCTCGCCCACTTCCACAATGAACCCAAGCCTGAACAAGTTTGCCGATGGCGGCAACACCAGGCAAGGAGGGGCAGCAAAGCGCTCGAGACGTACGATACCGGTACCAAATCTCCCGCCTACCTGATAAAAGAGCTTTGTGGCTGCAACCGGCAAGTCTTGAGCGTGGTGCGCGGGGGATACCTATCACCGATAGCACCGTTCCGGCGACAAAGACACAAAGACGACAAAGAGGCATAAAGGCAACGGTGGCAGCGATTCCCCAAATGGAAAAAGAGCCCTTCGCAACTGGCCGACAATACCAACTCTGACAAGATTGGGTATGACTGTGAGACAATCATCGAGGTCCACAACGTCATACGGAGCGACAAGTGATTGTCGACGTACGATTTGGATTTTACATGACTAGGGGGAGGAAGTGTACGCTGCACAGGACCCTGGACGTACGCAACCACCTCCAAACTTCACAGCTACAGAATTGTGTGTCAGCATTTATTGATGCTGTTTTCAATGCATGACTATCATCCCATTTCATTTGACGGAGGGTAAAACTCTTGTAAGACTCCGCACCATGAGATTTCAGTGATGTTCAGGCACTCTCAAGGTTGGTACCTGATCTGCAGCTTAGGCATCTGCATCTCCGATGGGGCGCCAACGATACTCAACCGGTGGGACTACGCACAAGGCAGGATTGCGCACAAATCACATCGGCGCCACTAAATAAGGCGGGGTTGTTGCGGTCAGTGCTCAGTTTTGTCCAGTTGCAGCATCCAATAGTCCGCATAATCAGTACCCACTAGAACTTTACTGTGTACTCCAGGATCTTTGATTCATTCCGCTGAATTGCATAGAATTCGAACACTGCCTGAGTCTGTCCTTTTCAGAAAGCATTCGTTGTATGAGCGAAGATCCAAGCAAATGGATGGATTAAATGCGCTGAACGGCTGTCGGCAAGCTCCTACAGTGAGTGGGCGGAAGTTCCGAGCAAAGTAGCTTTTCGCACCAAAATACCCGATTTCAACGCTGAAATTTTGTTGGGCAACCACAATCGTCGCAACAAGCTGAGTATATGGAATTGTTCCAAATTGATCAAATACTAACATACCTGAGTTTTATTCAATTTGAATGAACACTGCGAGGCCCGGCTCTCAAAAATATCGCTACAAGCGTCGATCCCACCAAAACTTTCAGCTAATTGGTGGGGCAAAATCTCCAAGTGAGGTTTCCAATAGCTGGGCCTCGAAGCGTTCCTTCAAATTGAACAAAACCTAAGTATGTTAGGATTTGATCCATTTGGAACAGTTCTATATACTCAGCTTGTTGCGACGATTGTGGTTGCCTAACAAAATTTCAGCGTTGAAATCGGGTATTTTGGTGCGAAAAACTACTTTGCTCGGAACTTCCGCCCACTCACTGTAAGTAGTTTCAGGTACGATGGAAATCGTACAGTAGCTCCGTACCGGGAGTGACTAGACGACGAATGGCGCTACCCCTTTTCCCCCATCCCCTCACCAACAGAGTCCAGATATTACGCAGATGAAAATATAAAGCACAAACACTATATTGCCTAAGTCAGTGCTGAAGTGAGGCTTGACATCAACTTTCACCGAGCTCCTTGATGTATCAGTTGTAGCAAAGAAACCCCGCTAACATTTGAACACAGAGTAGGATGTGTGTTTGCTTCATATACTCTAGATACATGGAATAGTACAGAGGCTCGAATGCTCCCGCCCTTAAATCTACTTTCATGTCTCAGCCTACCTCGAAATCAGAGTAAGGTAGACGTTCAAAGGTGGTTTAAGCTAAAACCTATAACCAGCAGCCTCATTAGGTAAAATTCAATGTTGCCCGTCCTATACGATACAATGAAGCAGGCGTGCCACGATAGGACATGTAGCAACATAGGACACTTTTTTGGATATGCGGAAGCAACTACGCAGTCACAAGCTTAGTTAAAAATCTGACTGTACGGAATCTTGCAGCATATTCTGCTCTGAAATACCGCCGAAGGACTCGTACCTGGATGATGTGGTTGCAGAGAAGTAGTTGAAAACATGACGGGACAAGTCACCTCGTGGCAGAATGCCGCGAAACCAGCCTGAGCAGATACTAAACATAGGGCGATTTGGCGAAGTCCTGCGGACTCCAGGCTCTCTTGTGGATGTCCCATAACTATTTATCGACCATAACTTCACAACAACATGAAAAAATATCCTGAGTCTTATAATAGAGAAGATTAGAGCTCCTGTACCTTGCGTCTTCTAGAGTGAGCTTCATGCCAAGCGAGCTATATCAGGGCAGCGCGTCGGAGAGGTACACGGTATATTGAGGGGCGAGCCATATTTTGAAAATGAATATTCAATTAGTTCCATAATCCTGTAACGTTTTTGTAAGGGATGTCTCTTCCGAACGGATAAGTCCATATTGTCAGAAACGACTTAAGACGGGGGGTGCCTTGGCTTCGGACATAGCGTAATGATTCCTTGAGGCATGCAAAGCGCACTGCTGCCATGGCGTGGCAGCCAAGAGCTGGATTTGAACAAGCAGGGCGAAAACAGTGGGATGGGTAAACCGTGTGCCAGTTTGTAACTATCAACTGAGGGCATGGCTGGACGAACTCAGCCAGGCCGGCGAGGTGTTCTCCTCTAAGCCAGCTATGTCCGGAAAGCGAGCTACAGCCGAGATGATTGATATCGAATCACGTAAATTGCCCCTATCCGATAGTAAGATGTTGGTATCTAAGTGACTGAGATGGCCATGATCGTTCATACGGAGGTATCGATGCATGAAAACGATATAAATCCCATCACGGTACAGACATACTGGTATCCCTGCCTTGAGCACACTAATTGAGATCAATGTACTTGGAGATCGCGTCGCGCGTCGCGTTGATTACACAGTAGATTGGTTTCTGTAGCGATGCAGGTACAATATTTTGTACCGTGCCTACTCCAAGGCACACCTGCATCTATTGTCATTCACATCCTTGACAACAATCCTTTTCTTTAGCTTGTGATTTTGAGCTCTAGATGGTCCACAGCACATTTCTCGCCGAAAATCAACAGTAATGAAATCATTGGAATATGACCCCCAAACAAGACCCTATTCGCCGAAAGCGAACCCACAGTGACGTCGATAGCAATACCTTCTCTTCGCCCACCACCTCCGCTCGTACTTCTCTCCCAGCCATCAAGAAACGCCGGCTCGATAATAAATCACAGTCGCCTTCAACTGCTCCTTCGACTGTAAGAAAGATCAAGCCCACGCTGAACCTGCTACCCTTGGCGCCTGGATCCGCACGCCAGAATGGTACCAAGACCTTCATCCATGAGGTGCCCGATTCGGATGGTGAGGATGGAGTCGCTCAAGCCAAACTTAATGCGATGAACTTGCCTTTCAAGACGAAACAGTTGGTTGGTGATCAATCTACTTCGCAAACGTCCCGATCAAAATCGAGCAGTGTATACGATGTTCCTGATTCAGGAGATGAGTTGGAATTGCCCGCTGTGTTCAACAGCAAAATGCGTGACTCTGCTACCAAACCTCGAAAAACTGGGCAGGTCAACGGTCGATCCGTGCCGACAAAGTCGCCGAAGAAGAATGGGACTTTCTCTTCAAAGCTCTCCGAGGCTCATAAGGGATCAGGTCGAAAACTATCCAAGCCGGACAAGGAACAGGAAACGGAAGAATCTGCGGACGAAATCGCTATGAACAACACCCCCTCCAAGAATCGGTTCCTCCAAATGACCACACAGACTTTGGCAGATCGCATGAAAGGGATAAGCAGCGTTCAACGTAGTGGGACTGGCTTGCTCAGCGGAAGCCCGCAAGTCAGCTCTCCAAAATTGAAGGGCATCCTGACGCCTCGGCACCGCAAAGTGGGTCGGCCGAGAAAAAATGTAGCGTTCAACAGCGACGGGAAAGGAAAAATCGGGGAGGTATTCTTCGAGGACATAGACCCTAAAGCCAAGACACCACGAGCGGAGTCGTCTAGCAAGGATAGCAAGAGCCGAGGGGGAGCTCGATCGATTACTCGGGGAGAAAGAGATGGAACACAAGTTCAAAAAAGGAAACCGGGAAGACCAAAAAAGATAGTTGATAACACAAAGATTCTCGTCAACAGTCAAGCTAATGTAGACGAAGA
>JAOYMO020446482.1:0-18785 GCA_025802455.2 Iodosphaeria phyllophila | reverse complement strand
GCATTCCATGTGTTCACGGCGACGCTGCATCAATAGCCTGTTGCGGAAATTCAGCAAAGGGACTTTGCAAAAAGGATCACAGGAAAACTGACCTAATGCTTCCGCGACAAAATTTCAGATCGCTTCCCAGATCGCATCGCTTGTCGTTGGGACACTCTAGATGCAAGCTTCGCCGTTCCATTAACCAGTCGATTTTCATTTCGATGCCTGTGTCGACGACGTTGTAAAGATGCCGACATGTATGTTTTAACGACAGGGCGTCAGGATAAATGAGTTCCTCGCTGATCATCAGCTGGATCTCTAGAGGGAGATTCATGAGTTGCGAGCCTGATTTTGCGCACATGTCAGGCTTTGAGGCGCTGACATCTCGACGGTTGTAGGCTAATTTGGAGAAGCGATTGATAGCCATGGTTTCCCCCTGCGCGGCGATTCTCGACAACTGCAATTCGATGACGACAGTTGACGGCTGCGCTCCATCGCAGACTCTGCTGGCGATGGGGCGGATGCGGGATTATTATGTTCGGCTGTTGCCTGGAGATCTCCCACAATGCTGTCCACTGCCCATTGATCGTATTCAACCCAGCCCAGCTGAACATCCCACATGGCCACAGCGCACGGGTTACTTGTAACTAGCTCGTTGCCTGCCCGCTGGGAAAATCATGCAGGTGTTGCAACGTTCACTGGCTAGGCTACCCCATATGGGTGTTACCGCATTTCTGCCCCAGACAAATTGACACGGACCAAGTGACTTTTCCGCCGTTTCTGATATCGCAACGATTATTACCTCCGTCTCTCCGAAAGTCTATCAAAGGTACGTTGTCTTAGACAGACTTTCGGCGATGCGGAGGTAGTCGTTCAGCTGGACCAGAATCGGTGTTGGTAGCGACAAGCTTCTCTGCACCTTTTCTTTCCGTGGCCTATGTCGCCAATTTTCTGCCCAGATTCTACAAAAAACTTCACAATGAAGCTACACCCGAAGGTAGCGTTTCCCTAGCTTCGCACTATCATAGGAGGTATGCTCGAAGGAGGCAGAAGCTGTACTGGTATTTCGGGACGTGGTTGAGGGCTTCTGAGGGGGATATTACTCCGCTTGGTCCGTGTGGCTTTGTCTGGGGCAGCAGTGTGGTAATTACCTCCTTGCTGTCTCATGCTCCGAGCCTTTTAGCCTCTCGGCAGGAACCGGTGGATATTTGGTAGGGCGGCATGACTGATCGCGGCCAACCACTCGCCAAGGAAATCTCTCCTTGCGTTGGAAGTTGAGCCCGGCCTGGCCAGCGCATTGTACCGGTACGGTACAGAAGCGGTCAGAGGGGGGGGGGTACCCGGCGGCTATCTAAGGCCACTTCGTAGCCTTTTCCCCCTAGTAGATAGCTCCTCCGGACTGACAGTCAAGTAGCAATACACAGCCGCAGTGGTCGGGCTCCGTTTTCCAACACCTTGCGTCAATACATGTACAGTAAATTAGCTGCAGTGATTCAACGAACATTGCCGTAATATAGGAGGTACTTCGTAGGTCTGCGACGGAACGCCGTCTTTGTGACTGTTTGTGCGATGCCAGGCGCATTGATGAGAGAAAGATGCCAAGCGAAGCAGAAAATTTGAGTCTTGAAAATAAGCTAGACCGCATCCATGAATCCTAGAATTCTCTCATGAACAATTGATTGAAGGGGTTTGAGCAACTGAGATACAAGAACGCATCCTCGCTATAAATACCAACCAAGCTTGCTGAGCCTCATAGAAAGGTACTCGTATTGTTTGACAAGATCAAAAGTTGTGCTACATCGCAGATGCTCTGAGAAAAGATCCCAGTGTTCCTACTAACGCAGGGCACACGATAGGTGGCTGAGGAACAATAATTCGCAGTGAAAGGGAGATCACGCGGTGCCGCGCATAACATTTTCAGAGCATAAGTTTAGGCCGTCCGGTCCCCACGATTTCGCCACCTGCTGTTACTGAGTTAGGTGATTCATGACAGGCACTCTCATCAACGGCGGCATTGGTGGCTTTTCAAATCATAATTGCAGTGGCAAGATCGGAAAGCACTATTATTGGTCCCTTAATTTCACTGTGGATCTTGCATGATACATTTTTGAGATGACCTATTTAAAATCGCTATCTATCAACGCGTGCGAAGCCCCGTCTCCTATCGATGACATGGAGGAAGATTCATACTCCGACTTTTCTGCTGGAGAAGAGGCCTTGGCATTGCAAATACTTGAGGATGCCGGTTCTTCTGGACAATTACCCCCGGATATATCTCTGGTAGATCCAACGACTCAATTAGATCTGGAAAACGCAGTTGCCGCGGGCTTTTTCGATTACACGCCAGCAAGCGAAGGAGATGAGGCATCAAATAATACTTCTAAAAATGCAGTGCATCACCATGTTCTCTCCTACGGGCAGGCGAAGACTACTACCACCCGCAGCGAGGGCGTTGCCGGGGTGTGTATACAGCGGAGTGGGTCACAGATCAGGTCCATGCCGTTGGATGGCATCGAGTACCCAGATCGTAAGGTCTCTCCGTATGCTAGAGGACTGTTTACAACTGACTGACCTTAGCGGCTAGTAAGCTATGCAATAGCTTCTATGAACGCAGAGCCAGGCACGTCCAATGCCAGATATACGGCTGCTATTGCCTCGATCGAAGATAAGGATGAACGCTCGCCGCTGGAGCGCTTTCGGTCTTTCCCGAAGAAACCCTTAAGCGTCACCGACATCTCCTCTGGAGCATGGTGCGAACTTCAGTATTGGTACACGCTCACACTGTTACCCCGAGGAAAAAGGACTCGGACAGATGCAATGCGTAGTGGGACCAAGGTACATGAAAAACTCGAGAGCGAGGTTCACCGGGTTGTCCAGGTCAGCATTACACGAAAAGAAGAGGCGTTCGCTCTAAGGCTATGGAATACCATTCAAGGGCTACGGACTCTGCGAGATTATGGACTCACCCGCGAGCTCGAAGTTTGGGGTATGATCGACGGGCAAGTGGTCAATGGAGTTATCGACGAACTTAGCTTCACTAGTCCGAACGTGACTTTCGAGGAGGAAATGGGCCAAAAAGAACGAGCCCTATCTTCGTCTACTGGGAATGCAACTGCAGCTCAGAATCAATCGCCTATCACTAAGTACTTTGAGCCACATCACCGAAAAGTTTATGTTCTTGATGTAAAAACTAGAGGAAGCCAACGACTACCATCCGGCGCAGCCTTACGACCGACAAGAGTGCAGCTCTTCCTCTACCATCGTATCCTTGGAGATATGGCATCTAGACGGTTAGATTTTCCAAGCATAATTGCCCGGTATGGGCTAAAGGGCGATGCGACTTTCTCGGATGCGTTCATGACCCAGATCGGGGCGCTGCACGATGACGTCTTTGAAGAAGCATCAGATACAGATAATTTACCTCAAGGAGACCAGCCTCATGCTCGTGCGTTGGAGCATACGCTTGCTGACTTAACACCCAGCGCTGCTCCACCATCAGAAAGCATGTTTTCGGATTTAATCAAGTACCAAACCATCAACAAATTACTCCCCCTATTAGAAACCGAACTTCTCAAAACTTTCCCCAACGGGGACGCTTCGCTAGGTGATATCGTTTCCGCTCAGTATCGTCACAGAGACGATGGTCACATTATTGGCAATCAGACATTCCCCGTCGACTCTACCCTTCTCAACAGTTATCTCGATTTCAATCTCTCGTGGTGGCTTGGGAGAAGGAAGGAAGCTGAAGGAGTGGCTATTGAGGAAGCTTATAAATGCAAAACTTGCGAGTTTGCTGCGATCTGCGATTGGCGCATTGCGAGAGAGAAGGGGTTTTTGTCAAGAAAGACTCCAGCAAGGCGTTCGAGGAGGACCTCTCCAAATTCCACTCGGCAAAAAGGAAATACTTGATGAATGGCAACCAAGAGTCATAGACGACCAAACTAGACTTGTTCGAGGGCGGAATTTTTTTTGGTGAACTGACGAGTTTGCAGCCTTCTGAAGTGTTGTAATTGCCGTGCCGATTTTTCAGTAGCGCAATTTGTATTCCCGAGCAATCTCGTATTGCAAGGTGCTTGTGGTCTTCTCTACCCACCATACCCGCTATCGCATTCTTCCTCCTTGAAGGTCTTTCATGGATTACTCAATTTCCAAAAAGACTTTCCATAACATTTTGCTGCTGAGAGATTAAAATGATACTTGCGTGGTCCTGATGGTGCCGTGTTTGACAGTTCGAGCGTGGCTGAGCTAAAATTTGGCTATGAGGCCTGGCGTTAGCCCGAAGGTGGGTAGTGAATGAAAGAGCCATTACAGGCCTTTGAGGTATATCTGATGACAAAAGCAGTGCTATTGCCTCTACCAAGCTAGTATTGCCTAGTCATACTTACTAGTTATCTCCGTTAGCATTGGTGTGATCGAGATGAGAGCTATATCAACTCTCAAGACCTTACTACCTACCTCCCGCATCTACTGCTCCAATAACCGGCTTTGGTTACGATCAGGCACTTCGTTTCAGAACTACACAAATAATCAGAACGATTTTCTCGTTACGCGCATTAACAGATCGGCAAAAACATGACAAACTCAACGTCTCAACAGTCAACCCACAACGAGCTCGGCAGGAAAAACTTCCCTCTGGCTACAAAGTCTGCGAACTCCATGATTAGCTCCGTCAAACCGCGCAAAATTATCCATTCTCCGTTCACTCCTAAGAACCCCTTGAGGTCGTTGGCTGAGCGAGGCGATCGGCGATCGATGTCACCAGGATTTGTTACATCTCAAAATGAAGACCAACAATGCCGCAATAGCACTCGCTCCCCGGCGTTGAAAGTCCGAACATGCACACCCGAGGAAGAATCCGAAACGATGTCGATAAGTTCGGTCCACTCGTGGAGAAAGAGCGTTCCCTGGGCCACCAATGGGATTACCTCTGTTCTGCCTTATTTAGATTTCCTTGGGAAGGACGTGCTTCAACTGGCCCTGAACGATTCCGTCGTATTGCAGCAAATGATAGAGTATTGCGAAGAAATAGGGTGTGAGGAGAACGTGGAGTTTCTCATGAAAGTACGTTGTACTAATACAGGCAAGTGAGGTCATTGCCTGAACTTTCTGCTAAACCGTCGGACAGATCAAAGAATACTACCAGGCTACAAACAACATCGCCTTGATTTTGACCAATATCACCTCCTTTTTAGCCACGCAGCCATTGAATTTGCCTCCGATGCTTTCGCGTTCGATGGGAATGGATATAAAACGGCTTGCCCATACGAACTTGCCGGGACTCGAGACCGTCTTCCTGGAGGCCCGGATGCACATTGAAAATGGCATGGCTAAGCGCGTGCTACCCGGTTTCATGAAAAACCAACTGACACGCTGTACTGCGTTTGCAGCGGCGAGCCGAATGACAGGCTCGAGGGATATTAGCGCGAAATATCCTGGTCTCGGAGAGAGCTTTTGCTTGACGGATGCCACGTCTAACCACAGCCCTATTGTGGCAGTCTCTTCAACTTTTTGTTCGTTGACCGGATACTCTATCGAGGAAGTTGTTCACAAGAGCTGTGGGTTTTTACAAGGTCCATTTACAGATCCTGATGCGATACGTCAGATGCAGGCGGCTATCCGAGACCGCAAGGAAACGGTCGAGCTTCTTCTCAATTTTCGAAGCAACGACGAAGCATTTTGGAACCTTCTTTTCCTTTTCCCCCTAAAGGATGCACAAGGCACGGTGCAGTACTGGCTTGGGGCGCAAGTCAATGTGTCCGATCAGATCAGCAGCCGCAAAGATTTACTTCATGTCATGGCTGAGGGAGCATCGCCATTATCAGACCCAAGCAGCAGCTTAACGCCACGATGCGAGTCAATTGGACCCGAGGATTCGGTGGGGAAAAAAAGCTTCTCAAAGCGATTGCAAAACCAACATGAGAGACAGCGAAGCATCGCCTCGCGTAATCGGATACTCCAAAGTTTGAAGAAGATTACCCCTCGGAATCCAATTCGGACGTCCTCGCCCGCACCAGAGGTTGAGCCCACGTTTCTGTCAGCACCGCATCCGGCGACACCACCGCTGTCCAAGACAAACGGACCAAAAGCCTCCCGCTCCTCGGATCAGAGATATCAACCTAAATCACACGTGCACGTTTTCCCCACAGCATACTCGTTCCACATGGTTCTTCGCTGCGAGCATGGAAACAACGATAGCAGCTCTCGCAAAAAGACTTCGTTTTCAGCAACAACCAAGCTGACCGTTGTCTTTTGTTCGGACGAGGCAGCTAGTCTACTTTCACTGTCTGGATCTGAAATCGTCAACGAGGACGTCTTCCATATATTAGCAGAGAAAGTCAACTCGCCGTCTGTAACGAAGAACTTCCGTGCGACGATACAGGAGAGACTGGAGGCCAGGAAGAGCACGGTTGCGGACTTGATTCTCGGTCGTAACCGGCTCAACAACAGCGGCATTTCGATACAGGGAAGCGGCTTGTCGCTTGGGCGACGCGATAATTCGTTTGAGTTGGAGGGCATGCGAGAGGGTGCAATCAGCAGTGCGAGCTCCATTTCAGGGGCAGGAGGAACGGGGAAACCAATGTCGAACGTGGTGATGCAAGAGAAAGTAATGAGTACCTGGACACCGCTGATGGGCGGAGGGGAAAATGTAGGATGGGTTATTCTTGTTTTCACGCAACCACCATGAAAGTTGATATGGGAGAAGGGCAAAAGTTGGCCTGTGATTCATTCTTGGTATGCTAAGATGGATAGTCCAGTCGGAGTACCTAAGGCATTGCAGTTCGCATTGTTTTGGGTTATGATACTGTCCGCTTAGGCGTACGGGGTAACACGATGGAACACTTCATATCTCCCTGTATTGTTCGTCCCATCGGCCATTGAAAGAATTTTTCATCTCTTGATCTGACAGGGGAGCTAGTCAAAATTGCAGCCTCAGGACGTTGTGAGATGCTGCTGGGAATTGTTGCAGTCTTATTGTCCTGACTCCCTATGGATGCTCGCCTCAATACTGTACGGTACCAGTACAGTGGGAACTCGGGTTGTGATACCGGCACTGCATGCCTCTTGATGGTACACATTACACGTGAAAAGGGGTCTGTGACATCATAGTTTCGGGCAAAACAGAATAGGGCACCGTAATTGGCACCAACGCGGTTGCGCCAGCCATATCGCACCATCCTTGTTCGCCTGTCTATCTCATTCAAAAATTATGAAAACAACGTCGCGGGCATTGTTATGCTACTGATATGTAATCGCACTTGCTGATGGAAGATATTGTTTCATATTTGCATCTTCATCAATGCCTCGAAACACCATGTCGTGGGGTCCCACGACTTTGGGTTCGGCGGATCAATCGGTCACATCTAACTCGATTGCTGACGCAGCGGATGGCAATGGGTTCAAACCGATGACCGAGGATGAAGTGCCACACCGCGATCCTGTCATCCAAAACCTTCCCTCTACACCTCTTCTCCTTTTCGAGGCATTTTTGTCAGATGAACAGATTGAGAAATGGGTAAACTCCACCAACAATTGGGAGCCTCCGCCCGGAGAGCATCCGTTGGGGGAACTACCGAAGCAATCTCGACTTCGACAATGGCAGCCAACCAATTCAAACGAGATCCGATTTTATATCTTCACAATCCTTTACATGAGTCTTTCACCATGGCGCGGCTACGAGAGTTATTGGAAGCAGCAGGATGACGGCCCGTACTACCCATTTACCCGATTCATGACCCGGGATCGCTGGCAGGCTTTACATCGTCGTTTCCGAACACACGATCAAAAATTCCAATGGGCATGGGAATGTGTAGACGACTGGTCCCAGGACATCCAACGCCTTTTCATGCGTTTTTGGATGGCTGGGACCAATGTCTCGGTTGATGAGTTGTTCTTGAATTACACGGGTCGCCCGGAAGAACTCATGACCATTTCCCCCAATCCCACGAGAACCGGCATGAAGGTCTGGGCTCTATCTCAAGACGGCTACATCATCACCTGGCTATGGAATGCCCCTGGCACAGAAAATGGTCCGGTGGGCACCAAGGACCTCCTCATCGATGACAAGTATCTAAGCAGCAACCAAAAAGCAGTTACGACCCTCCTGGATCGATTAGTAGATGCTCAAGGCAAACATGCATATCATGTATTTGTCAACAGAACCTTCTCAACGCCAAGTCTTCTCATCCAGCTCCGCAAGCGTGGCTCCGCAGCGACAGGGACTTGTTTGGATGACGATACTGCCGCGAAGTTAGTCGCTGATGAGGGTCGCAACTTTGTTATTGCTGGGAATTCATCACTAAGTCAGATACAGTCGTGTTCGACGCCCGATAGCCTCGTGAATCATATAATATCCCGAGATGGCACTACCCCTCCCTTACTCTCCACCAAAATCCAAGCTCACGATAAGGAAATTTCACAACATAAAATACCTATCGGCAAAAAGGCTACCCGGGAGTTACGGAGGATATTCGACCCGTACGATTCGAAAACTGAAATCACGATACCAATCATCGCCCATGCATACAATCGGCATATCAACGGCATTGACGTCAAAGACGAAGTGAAAGCAAACGTTGAAAACGAACAGCGCATGAAGCGCCACGCAGCACAGTCCCTGATATTTGGATTCTTGCCACAAATGATAATTACCAACACCTTCATGCTTCAATCGCGCGGGAATCCCGAGTGGAAGTCATGCGAGTCATTGACGGATTGGATCGAGACCGTTGCGCAGGCCGGGTTCGACAAGTACGGGCCACTTTGCGGTTCAACAGGCCGAAAGCACTCCTCTGTGGCGTCCACGAGAGGCGGTAACACGGAGAAGGGAGTCTCTGAGCACGTCGAAGGCTCTCGTGGGAAGAACTCACCTTGTGTCGCATGTCAGAACCGTACAATGTCCGGCGAACGTCCCAAAAAGCGCCGGGGCGTTGAGAAAAATGATGATGCGAACACTAGCCAGGTCGACTCGAAAGCTGGTAGGACACAATCTCGCCGAGGGTGTCTGACTTGCGATGTTGCTTTATGCAACAACGGTATATGTTGGAAGAAATGGCACCTCCTGCCGTATTGATCTGGTTTCTCTGGGAAGCTCTTAGTGCTGTTTCACCGGCTTTGTTGGGTCTCGGATAATGCCTCATCGATAAATGCATTAGCGAGCACCCCGACGACAAGAAACATTGTCCCAAGGTCTTCTGGGCTATCCAGCATGCTGCTGTGCCCTCGCAGCCTTCCGTTGAGGTTTTAGCGGGGAGGCTGGCAGGCTGGCAATTATTTTCTATCTATGATACCCTGTTCATCTAGTCTGCTGCATGACCTTGACCATACTGATGTTAGCTTATCTGCGTCTTTTAATTTTGTGTTGTCACCTGTAGAGAAGATCATGTTTCATACTCGTAGAACAATAAGATTTTTGACAGAAGGTAATTGAAATGGGCCTCGATGCGATTTGATAGTAGTCCATTACGAACTCTTCAGACCAACAATGTGGCTATACCTTGAGCTCTCCCCCATTTACTTAAGCACGGCATTGGGTATTGTGAGGATCAATGTGATCCCATTCATCTCCACATTGCCGTTGCTGCGGGGCGACCTGCACACTATTTGATTACAACGGTAGTCATGGTGTACTTTTACTGTGGTGCATGCAGCTTCCTTGTCAAACTGTTCCTGTCTGAAAAAGAAAAGGAGATCTCTCACAACCGTCATCTATGTCAGCTTCAATGTTGTGCTAACAAGAAAGAGGGCTTGACCGGATGGCTATCTTTATCTACACCAGACCCCCCTCTCTGCTGCGGGGTAGGTAGAGATGGGCATTCCAAGGTCGCGATGCCCAGGTTCTCTTAGTATTCAAATGCTGTCAAAAATTCGAGGAAGAATATACAATGGTCGATAGAAGTCCTTGATGATATTTCATGAGATCAATCACATAAATGAACAAAACCGCAGAAGTAAATCGTGATAAAGCTAACACTAGGTGGATTGAAAGGGCACAGCTTTGTGGTTGGGTCATACTTACCTCAATACCTGCCTATCTCCGTATGCAACTGCGAAATTTCGATGCTATCACAGTACATTTTTTGTGGCTACTGTACCCCGCCGTGTCGCGCCTGTCGTTACATCATTCTCGTGAAACAGCTGTTGATTTATACTGTCTTCCACAACAATTATACCCATAGTTGTTGCATAGGTGTCCCAAGGGATTTCTTAAATCTAGATCAGCTCCCTCTTCGTGCTTATACTGGAGCAGTGGAACACCAACTTTCTTTCCCTCACACCCACGACAGAACCACCAGACGAACTAAACCACAATGCCTCAAGCTGTTGATCTGCCGGCTTGGGCCGAGCTGGCCAGTCACTACTCAAAGACTGGCAAGGCGTTCGTGCTCAAGGAAGCGTTTGCGGCCGACCCGGACCGCTTCACTAAGCTATCCAAAACCTTCAAGACAACGCCAACTGGCACGGATATCCTGTTCGACTTTAGCAAGAACCTGGTGACCTCCGAGACCGTGGACCTTCTGGTTAAGCTGGCTGAGCAGGCTGGTGTGGAGAAGAAGCGAGATGCCATGTTTGCGGGCGAGAAGATCAATTTCACAGAGCAACGTGCTGTCTACCACACTGCTCTGCGCAATGTTGGCGGTTGGGACATGAAGGTCGATGGCATCGACGTCATGAATTGTTCCGGAGGTGTCAACGAGGTCCTCAACCACATGAAGGAATTCTCGGAGCAGGTCCGCAGTGGCGAGTGGAAGGGGTTTACCGGCAAGAAGTTGACCACGATTGTCAACATCGGAATCGGAGGTTCAGATCTGTGAGTTGCCTGTTGCTCGCTTTTTACTTAGCCGTTTCCA
The DNA here is from genome assembly GCA_025802455.2 of Iodosphaeria phyllophila. Lineage (NCBI taxonomy): Eukaryota > Fungi > Ascomycota > Sordariomycetes > Amphisphaeriales > Iodosphaeriaceae > Iodosphaeria > Iodosphaeria phyllophila. The sequence continues at coordinate 7,956 of JAOYMO020446482.1, read as the reverse complement.
ATACTAAACGTATGTGACTCTGATAGCGGCCCGGTCATGGTCACTGAGGCCCTGAAGCACTATGGCGCCAAGGACATGACCCTCCACTTTGTATCCAATATTGACGGCACACACATGGCTGAGGCGCTCGCGAAATCAGACCCGGAGACCACCCTCTTCCTAGTCGCCTCCAAGACCTTTACTACTGCAGAGACCACTACCAATGCCAACACGGCCAAGACGTGGTTCCTAGAGAAGACGGGCGGCAAGGGCGAAATTGCTAAGCACTTTGTGGCCCTCTCCACCAACGAGCCTGAGGTAACGAAATTCGGCATTGACAGCAAGAACATGTTTGGTTTCGAAAGTTGGGTTGGCGGTCGCTACTCTGTATGGAGTGCCATTGGTCTCAGTGTGGCTCTCTACATCGGCTACGATAACTTTAACCAGTTCCTCGCTGGTGCCCATGGCATGGATAAGCACTTCCGGGAGACGCCTTTGAAAGACAACATCCCAGTGTTAGCAGGTCTGTTGAGCGTGTGGTACAGCGACTTCTTTGCTGCTCAGACTCACTTAGTTGCTCCGTAAGTCTACCCTTTGTACCGCCCCTCTTCATAATGCGCAACACTACAGCTCACAATCAACAGCTTCGACCAATATCTCCACCGTTTCCCAGCCTACCTTCAACAGCTGTCCATGGAGTCCAATGGCAAGACCATTACCTCAGATGGATCACCGGCCAAGTACACCACTGGGCCCATCCTCTTTGGCGAGCCCTGCACCAATGCTCAGCACTCCTTTTTCCAGCTCGTGCACCAAGGCACCAAGTTGATCCCCACCGATTTCATCTTGGCAGCCAAATCTCACAACCCCATTGCAGACAACCTGCAACAGAAGATGTTGGCGTCCAACTACTTGGCGCAATCCGAGGCTCTCATGATTGGCAAGACCGCCGATCAAGTGAAAGCTGAGAACACACCCGAGGACCTGGTGTCGCACAAGGTGTTCATGGGCAACCGCCCCACAACCAGCATCCTGGTGGGCGGCACCATTGGTCCCGCTGAGCTGGGTGCCCTCATTGTCTACTACGAGCACCTCACATTCACCGAGGGCGCTATATGGGATATCAACAGCTTTGATCAGTGGGGAGTTGAGCTTGGCAAGGTGCTCGCCAAGAAGATCCTTTCCGAGCTGGACGGCGGGGCTGCGGAGGAACATGATAGCAGTACAGGAAGCCTGATAGGCGCATTCAAGCAGTACGCTGCTCTCTAAGTTAATCGGGACAGTTTGCGGGGAAGGAAAAGTCATCTGAGCGAAAAGTCGGCACCATCAAGTTTGCTGCTAGTATACTTTGGAAATCTGGCTCATGGGAGCCTGATCACTGACTTGATCAGGTAGCTCGGCGATGCCACAGTAGCTACCGATCAAAGTGGATAAGGAGAAAAACTAAATAGATTATGAAAAAGGCAGATATCAGACACCGTACGGTACCTACTAGCTCGATTGATTCATTGTTGATACTGCGGGAATGTAGAAAGGAAGTCGAATTGAAGTTTACAGCGGTTCTTGATACTAGTCGATTCACGGTGCAGCGGACAGGCCTTAACTCGTTTAGTCTACGCTAGGAGTCCAGACTGGTCACGGAGGCCAAAAGACGTTCATAATTGTCATGCCTATAGTCCTCACAAAGTTGCAACAATTAGTAGGCAACGGCGGGCATGGCATCATTTCCCGGGTTTAAAACAAGCCGCTACGGTGGTCCTGAAGACAACTTGTCGTGAATCCTTCAGCTAGGTGGATCCACTGCACCATGATACGGTACTCGTATTCTCAAGAGATAGGGTACTGTAGTGATTAGTTTCTAGTCAACACAGTATTACCGGTATCCTTATCGCTGCGCTCCATTCACAAACGCAACTGTCTCCGTGTTTCCGAAAGTTTGGATACAGTTACTACGAGAATTTGATGCAGTCGGTATCTGGACTTTTGAAGAAGAAAGAAAGAGGTACAAAGATGATCGGCACCGGGTCACCGAGTCCAGTCTATCAAAGAAGCCGGAATATGGTTGAGATACCGGCACCTACCTCCGTGTATCCGAATTCATGTCCAAATCCACGCAGACCATGTGCTATGGTCAGTAGTTTTTTGAACAATTCGACGATTGTCTGACCAGTTCTCTTATGATGAAGACTAGTACGGTAATTCGATCCTTGAGTGATGATCTTGGATCCTCAAACTTTTTGGTGGAGCAAGCCGGAGTTCGGCCGGGATCAGAACGATCTTCATAACTGCTACTATGTAAGGAGTACTAGAAGCTTCTCACGAATTCTCTTAGTGGGGAAGACAGCACAAAAATTGCCTCGAGTGTGATGCCTGACCAAAGAAGGACCGTGATAGAGCAATTCACCCAAACCCCTACCATGCGTCATCTGCAAGTGGGGCACTGCAACCTCAGTGTTTCTGTGACATTCAATATCACGTTGACGGGCAGTTCAATCACCGTGTCTCCCCCTCACAATTCACCACCCAGGCCGCACGCACAAGCATCGTGGTTTCAGCGGACATCCGGCCAGCTTGGCTGAGACAAAATGGTCATGGGGATGAGACTTGAGAAATGTCCGACTTCCGTAGCGGTCCATTCTTGGGCTCCCAGGGTTGGCACGATATGGCACGCGAAAATTTCCTGTCAAAATGACTAGGTAGGAGGCGAGGCCGGCCCGAGCATAGTGCCCCCATTTTATGTTCAATTATTCCGGACTTTTGGAAGAAAAGAAAACTTAGGCGGAAATAGCCTATCCTGGATCAGCAGTTTAACCTGGTGTCTACCCGAGACATCTACCCGTCACCCGTTCCTGCCGTGAATTGATGCCAAATTTATAGTTATTGTTCCCGGGGAAGGGGGGGGGGGCTGGTGAGATGTTGTCAAGTATTATTTCAATCCATTATCCTGTATGATAACTCCGCCTATTTGGTTCTATTCCCCATGAGGATTTTCTCCTTGGTTCCGCTGTCGACACTGTGGAAACGATCGGATAAGCTATCAGTGAACCATTCATCCCCGGAGACCACGGCGAAGGTTAAGCTGTGGCCACATTTACGGGCTGCGTAAAGACAGTAGCCATGGCTTATTAAAGAAAAAAGAGAGAGAGAGAAGAACTCCAACCACTCGCGTTTGCCGATAGGCAGGTTGATATTGGAAGAAAGCCTTCCATTCCGGAAAAGTTGAAGTGCGTGTTTATGAGCGTTAACGGTATCAACTTCGACACCAGGAAGCTAGAACACTCTTGTCTCGTAGTGGAAGCTGTCTATCATTCTGGTTAGTACTGTACGGCCGGGACTGCCTTCAACGGGATCCCCTCCACTTGGCAGGCTGGGCTGGTTGGGTGTGCCCCGCCAAAGTGAGACTATGACGATGTTGTCCCACACGCCGCAACATGACGAGCACGGATAATTGGGGTTGGGACGAAAGATAATGGCCGTTTTATCAGCAGTCCAGGTACAAAATCCATATTTCGAATGGTGTCTTCTCGTGGGAGGTACGAGGCTCCGGAGTGTAGACAGTATACCGGCCCTCCCGCTTCCCGGACCAAGATGGAGAGGTTTTGTTGGAAATTTATGTTACCGGTACAGCAGCCACCTGCAGCCACATTGTGGAAGACGAGAGGTGAGAATGCTAGATTACACAATATTGGGTGATATGGAAGCTCCTTTTTTGCTTGCACTGGAAAGAACATGACCCGAGGGGATGAATCTATCATGCGATATCTGCTGCTGAGGAAAGTCACGGGCACTGCCGGTAAAATAAAGCCAAACCGGGAGCAGGGGGCATGGATATTGCCTGCAAATTTGGAGCCAAGACAGTGTGGGTATGACAACTCGACCGATGATGAAAGAGCACCAAAATCACAATCTTGGATTGTGTACCGGTATGGCTCAGCAAGGCCTATGTGCTACATTCTTCGCTCTGATCTTTCCTAATCGAGCAGTAGTATCATAAATTTCTTGGGAAGAAAAGCCCCCTAAAAATGGAACCCCTCAATTTTTCACGACCGTAGGCGAACGCCCCTCACTATCTCCACTGCAGCTCTCCTCTGCTGTTGGGTTGTGATTCTATTCCAAAATAAAAAGGTCTCGCCTCGCCTCATCTCGCTATCTCGTTTCAACTGCTATTAATTCTATACGAAACATCCACACTTGCCTAACATCGTCAACATGGGTTTGAAAGCTGTTCACTTCGGTGCCGGTAACATTGGCCGCGGCTTTGTTGCCTGCTTCCTCCATGAGTCTGGCTACGAGGTGGTGTTCGCCGATGTTGTCGACACCCTAGTCGACTCGGTAAACGCAACATCCTCGTATCAGGTCATTGAGGTTGGCGCTAGCGGCACCGAAAAGAAGACCATCAAAAACTACCGAGCCATCAACTCCAAACACAATGAGCAAGAGGTAGTTGATGAGATTGCCACTGCCGATGTGGTGACCTGCTCTGTCGGGCCCAACATCCTCAAGTTTATTGCCCCTGTCATCGCCAAGGGTATCGAGAAGCGGGACGAAAAACTCAAGCCCATCGCGGTCATTGCCTGCGAGAATGCCATTGGTGCCACTGATACACTCGCCGCTTTCATCAAGGACCCAAAGAACACATCCGAGGCCACACTCGAGACCCACCACAAGCGAGCTCGCTATGCTAACTCGGCCATCGACCGGATTGTGCCTGCCCAAGATCCTAACGCGGGTCTCGATGTAACCCTCGAGAAGTTTTACGAGTGGGTAGTTGATCAGACTCCCTTCAAGGAGCATGGCATTCCCCCTATCCAGGGTATCATGTTGGTCGACAACTTGGAACCATTCATTGAGCGCAAGCTCTTCACTGTCAACACCGGTCACGCTACCGCCGCCTACTGCGGCTACAACCGGGGCAAGAAGACTGTGGACGAGGCTTTAAGCGACAGCGAGATCAGGAAACAAGTCGACGCTGCTCTCGCTGAGACCAGCACGCTTATTGTCCAGAAGCACGGCATTGCTCCCGAGGAACAGTCGGCCTATAGACAGAAGATCATCGACCGTATCAGCAATCCTCATTTAGCAGACAGCGTTGAACGTGTCGGTCGCGCCCCTCTACGGAAGCTCAGCCGCAAGGAACGTTTCATCGGCCCGGCTGCCGAGCTCGCGGAGAATGGCCACTCCGTCAAAGCCCTGTTGGTATCTATGGAGATGACTTTCCGATTCCAGAATGTCGAGGGCGATGATGAGAGTAAGGAGCTTGCGACCATTATGGCCGGCAACTCCGCGGAAGATGTTGTGATCAAAGTCTGTGGTCTACAGAAGACAGATAAGCTATATCCCCTGGTGGTTGAGGTCGTTGAGCGCGTCAAGAAGGACGTCAAGTAGATTCTGGAGAGAATGAGGAGATGACGTTATCATGAGGGTATTCGAAGCACGGAGGAACATATCACGACATGGGCGAAAGCATCCAATCAACTGGCGTCAGGCGAATAGAGGCCTCGGACAAGGGGAAATAAGGAATCTTGTCAGAGGTTGTAGATAAATAAATGAAACACATAAGTGCCTCACATAGTTATGTTGTCTGAAGTAAGCTGTAATCTCCATCTGCCATGTCGGGCGGGACAACTTTGGAACCGAGAGTGATCTGTTCAGCTTTAAACTTTTCCCGCCCGCAAGGACTCCACCGCCGATACAGTTTACGTCCGATTTGAAAATGTTGAAGTTCTGGCAGGAACGGTCTTTGTTCGGTAGCAAGGCATGGAGTTCGGCGTGGCGTGCCTGCGGATGCAAAACCGGTCCTGAGCAAGCTGTCCGCGGGAAGCCGGGGTGGACCGCCCGTATGCTTGCACATTGAAATCAGCCTCTTTGGGCGCTCAAGGCCTGCATGCATCCCACACCACGCAGACGAGTCCGCGGCAACTAGACCTATCAGCTAGATTGCGCTATTGCAGCGCTACCCCTTCCAGCCATCACTCATTACACGCTCCACATCCTCATGAGGCTCCCAAGGTCGTGATTGAGAGAGCGTGCGGCTGATCATCAATCGCCGTACCCTGTCTTCCGCTGCTACTGTTGATGGGGGCCGTTGCATCGGTTGTTGCTTCCTCTGTCAGTGCCGTTAGTCATTTGCCGGCTCGGCTCGCTCGTGACCCTGCTACTACATAGATACCTCAGAGTTTATTGTCTTGGCACCACTTACCCTAGTTAACAACACTCAGGGTGGGAATCCGTAATATTCAGAATACTAGAAATTTTATGCTCTGTTATGTGCCATCATCATATTTCCATATCTTCGTATAATTATGGAGGCACCCTCAGAACCAGCAGAGACAGATTGCTCTACCTCACGGGCAAGTCAACCGGCCATCGAGTTCTTCGATTTGGACGATGAAGACGTCTTCAACGGGATCAAGGGCGGCGTTGCCACCAATGCCACCTGTCGCAATTTCGTGGTTGAGTTCAGCCACGCACATGCCCGTATAGCTTACAATCTAGACAAGCAAGCGCTGCAGACTTTACCAGAAAGAACCCGCCCAAAAGACTTTCCTGTTCGATGGATGTATGTACCAACAGAGCCAAATAGTACGATAACATCGTGATGCTAAGTATGTTAGAAATATCTGGGATCCTAGCCATCCATCCCAAATTGACGGAGTCTCGGCGCTGAGTGAGCAATACGGCCTCTCAACGAGGATGAGGTCCATCATGAGAATAGATAAGGACCGTAGAGCCAAGCTACGGACAAGGGCAAAGAGACCAGCGGTGCCGCTGAATCGTCAGCACCGGAATGATCTCGAGCAAGGTCCTACTAACGATGGGCTTCCCCTAGATGATCTGGGGGGGTCAGCCTCAGATGACACACTTAAGTTGTATTACTCGATCAAAGACAGGGTCAATTATGCGGACATTGATTTGACATCAAGAGGTAAATCGCTCCATTAATTGATCAGTGAACCCAGCATTGACGAAAAGCAGCTCTATGCACCGGGGCTCATTGGCTACACCAAGAGGGCAGGCCAGGGAACAAACAAGATAGACAGAAAAGTATATTGCCGCCACGCCATTGGCGATGGCTGGTACTATGTAATGATCGTGAGTTTCATGCGAATACGACTCATCGTGAAGATAATTAACCGAGAAGATCAGACACTGTCATGTCCATTCATGAACCCAGCGCGGACGAGGAAATCCCCCAAGAGGAAGACGAGAAGGCGTGGACCATGTGGAAGAACAACGAGCTCCAGAACATCAGAAGTAATACTTTGACGGTCTTGAAACAGCTGTCTATCCACGGTTCCAAATCGTTCACGGAGAACATACTCTATCAAGCACCGATCCGGGAGCCAGTTTCATGCCCCGAAGACAAGCGCAGAGGCTCGGATGTGAGCTCTCAATCGATGCGAGCTTCCAAAAGCCCGCCAGACGAATGGACAAGTAACCTGTTCTACTATCTCTTCGAAGACTACGCAGTCGCGGGGCCACTGAAGAGGGCAGGATTGATCCTGGAATACACGGTGAGTGTTGCACACCCGGGAAAGTAACAAGAACTATGTGGCTAACAAGCAAACAGACAAAACAAGTGCTGAAAAAGAGGGTCAGTCTAACATCATGAAAAAAGAGGAAGAAAATACGACTGACCAGATTCCAGAAACGAAATGTCAAAGAAAAAGCCATGAACATCATCCCAACATTGCACCACCTTAGTAAGGATTTACGGGAGTTGAGACATCTGTGCAAAACATATAAAAACCTCATTAGCAAAATCATGTCTAACTGTAAAGAAAATGGTTCGCCTTCAAGCATGCTACGTGGCACAATAAATTCGATCGGGACTGCTTTGCAGGAAGAAAACGATCAGCCTTCTAGTGAGGGAAGGCGACTTTTTCTTTCGGACTCGGCACTGAACCGATTTGATCGTCTGACTGATCGCATCGATATATTTACACTGAGCACCATTGAAGGCTATCTGGAGGAGAT
>JAOYMO020446237.1:0-18823 GCA_025802455.2 Iodosphaeria phyllophila | reverse complement strand
TCATAATCCCCCACACGCTTCCAATTCTCGCTTGGCGGTCACCTTTCACGAGTCCATCCAACATCGGATACACAGCTTCGGCGCCCGCACACCATGCATCAAGTCGTTTTCTCCCCTATCCCATAAATTCCCCCTACGCCAAACCCAATTGATCTTTCATTAACGGTGTTGTAGATTCCAACCGGGCGTTCACCACCGCTGACGCAGCAGATGCCAAGGGCGTATTCCCCAGCGATGTAGCCGTCGCCAGCGTATCATTCACCAAATTCTCAGCGTTCCCAAGCGTCTGCTTCACCAAATGCTGCTGACTATTCCCAAGGGTATCTTTCATCAACAGCGCCGCGTCCACATCCAAGTTAAACGTGACTCCTTGTAGGAGATTCTCCAGATACGTCAGATGAGTTCCCCCAGCCGCTACCGTCGAGTTCCCCCGCGCAAGGATATGCACACTTCCCTGGCCGAGCAGCGAGCTCGCCTGTTGCGCGACCACGGACCCAGTTCCGAGGCTCGATACCACTTGGGATGCCGAGATCTGGCCCTGGAAAGGGACGTCCATGTTGGATCCAGCGAGTGTAACGTCGTTCAGAACCACAGTGCCGATCGGATCACTGCTGTTGCTGTCCGTGCCTGGTTGCGATGTCGCTGCGCCGCCATTGTTGTTCGCTGCTAGGTACAAGTCGAACGTCATGTTCCCCACCCCGATGTCAAAGGGCGATTTGTTCGGCACCGCCAGTATCCCGCGGAGATTCGTCCCGTCGGCCTCGGCTGGTATGATGAGGCGTGACGCGATGACTTTGAGGCCGGATAGGCCGTCCAGTCCCGCGATATCCTCCATTTTGTCCAGGTGGATCAACGTGCTAACGGGGCCAAGGTGCACTATAACATCCCCGCGTATTCCGACGTCGACCTGGCTCCCGTTTGCTGGTTGAAACATGTTCTCCAGGAACGTGTATAGTTCATCTCTGTCCTGGATCGTAGCCGTCTGCTCCTCGATAGAAATGACTGCGCGGCCGGTAAGGTCTTGTCCGGGGACTGTTAGGGAAAGGAAAGCCTTCGGTTCAGGGGAGTCGGAACCTTTGTTGTAAAGTTGTAGGTCAAAATCGTCGGTTCGAACGGTGAATCCCGACGGGATCTCGAGCGCCGTTACTAGACTGACGGATAACGTGTTCTCGTCGCGCGCAATGATGGTACCGTTGTATACAGGCAGGGTACTTTCGTCTGCTATGCGCTGAATGGCATTGGGAATGATTTTGAGGAATCTACGCAACGGGAGGATTAGAGTCACTCTGATGGCCTATCACTTGCGTATAGATTTTCCATCCTAATGTCGTTCTACTTGTTTCTACTAAAAGAAGCGACAAAAGAACGACTTACAGAAGTGGCAAGAAAATAGCAGCAAGCACAGCAACAACAGCCAGAAACCCCAGCAAATAGCGCAACCAATTGCGCTGTCCATGCCGCAACGCCCGTCTCGTGCGCGAAGCTGGCGCCTTGATGGAAGAGAAGTCGAAGCTACTCTTCATACACTCCTCCTGCGAAGTCTTGTAGAAGCCATTGTAACCCGCATGATTGCTACTTGCCTTCGCGATGTAGCCCGGCCAGTCCTGCGTGCCGGGGGCACACTCGTTCAGACTACTCATCGTGTCCGGCACAATGAATTCGACGTCGAGCAACGGTGAGGTTACATAAGAAATAAACGAGCGTATGGAAACGAGGGTAGTGGTGGAGGAGAAACGAGCCAGAAGATAGAATAGTACATGATCTGGAGGATCAACCCCCAGATGACTAAACGTGGAGAGGCTCGGGGCTCGATCCTATCAGGGAACACACGCCTGGAATTTCCTGATAATCGTCGTCAAGTTGATCTTGTGACTTGACAAGGAGGGGGTCATCTACTGGCTAGTCGTTTCGCCAAGCCTCGTCGTGACATCGCATTCGTACGGGCAAGATTTGGACGCTCGTGCTGCGCGCTCTGATGAACAACCAGTGATGGCTTCCGGCACGTTCAGTGGGTAGGCCAACTTCTGCTTCTTGGAGGCCGGACACTGATATGCCATCTAGCATCGCGCTAGGCGGATAGACCGTTCCACTTGATGCAATGGCGTGTACTAGTGTCCATCAACAGATCAAAACCAGATTCCCTTCTGGCGAACGGAGTAGCATTGACATAGAATTCCGGATAACTGCCAAGAAACAGCTCGTTACTCATAGTGAAGAGTTGAGAACAGGAAATACAGTTATGATCAGCGATGAAACAGGAAGAAATGGCTTCAATTCAGGACCTTGTAAATTATCGAGAATAAAAGTTGGAGTTACCCAGACGCTAAACTGCAGCTCCTTTCCCCGTACCAAACTACGACGAGAGCCTAACTGACTATAGTGGGAAAGAGTTTTCCACCAGGGAGAAATCGTCGAGAAACAAGAATTTCCCTTTCATGCTACTTCAAAAGCCTCGCGAGTACAGGAACAGCGTTTCAGAGGGAGGGAAAGCCTGGTCTATGAAAAACAGTCAAGTCACCACGACAAGCAAGCGTCACCAAAAGGTTTTAGCGATGGAGGCGATCACGACAGAAGAGGGACGATTCCCTTATTCCTGTTCTCCACCACAAAAGCATCAATAACCCGATACATCCGCTATCTAGTTGACTGCGGATACCAGTCGCTGACAGACCACAGACGGCAATTGATGTCAAGCGCGCAAGGTTGACCGTTCTCTGACAACCGAGATCCCAGACTTCAGTGGTCCTGGATTATTGAAAACCAGACCTTAACTTCACGGCTTCATACGATCACTGATTATAGACTGAGATAGAGAGAAGCAAACGAAAAGCACTGAAACTTAAATATTGTACCGCTGCAAGAAAGCGGAAAAGCATTCCAAAGTCTTAGAAACAATACTGATCTAAAACGACGAAACTCCAACACCATCAAAAACACTGTTATCCAGACACCGGCTCCCCTCTATACGTAAAAAAAAAACGCCCTACACTCCATCACATTCTCCTCGCACACGTGCACAACAGCCATGCCATGCCACACGACAAAAATAGTGAGCGACAGGTCAGGTAAGGTTGCGGTAGATAAGAATAGATGGAAGTGGGACCGTCTATCTCCTAGCAGAACGAGACGCCACATAAAAAACTAAGACACTGCTATAAATCTTGGCAAACACAGCTCGCGAAAGACACCTCCATGGCATCACATGGCTTAGTCTTAAAAAAATAAAGAACTCTGACCGACAACATCCAACTTGGACCATCATATTCCCGTATCATTGATGAATCCCCGTGCTACAAACACCAGGAGTGGCTAAGTGGCGCCAGCATTTCCATTTCTTTCACATGTATCAAATATCATATTTTGCTTTATAGGATGATCATGCCCACACCCGAGATGAAGGCAGCAAACGCATATGCCACGAAGAAAGCCTTACCGTAGTCGAAGAAGGCGGGCGTGCCGAGCATATGGGCAGCGTTGCCCGAAGAGCTGGCATCAGCACCGGCAGTAGCAGAGACAGAGCCTGTTCCAGCGGTACCAACAGCCGAGACGACGCTAGTGCAGGAGTCGGCGGTGGAGGCGGCCTGAGTGGTGGCGACACCCTTGAAGGAGCAGGCACTAGGCTCGCTGTTGCCCTTTTCGAGGTAGTACTGGTTGATGGCCCAGCCGAGCTGATCCTTGGCGGAGCACATGCTGAGGGCGCCGTACTTGCCAGTGGTGCTGTTACCGGTGATGCCTTCGCAGTACTTGCCGTCGTCGAGGCCGCAGACGTAGCCAAACACCTTGCTGTACTTGTCCGTATCGGTAGACTCTACATTGCAGCTCAAACTGGCCATCTCGCAGTCGCACAACTGGCTGTTCACGACAGGAGGCAGAGGAGTGGCCTTGGCAGCCCAGGATGCGTCAACGGTGGGGCAGGCGGGAGCGCTGTTAGAGGGCTTATAGGCGCTCATAGCCAGGCTAGTGGGCTTGACCTTGTTGATCTGGCGCGAGTAGGAGGCGAAGTCAGGGTTCTTGGTCACAGGATCAGTGTCAGAGACGTTGACCAGACCGTATTGGTTGACTCCGTTGAAATAGCTGTACACAAGACCGCCGGAGAAGACGTCGGTCATCAATTTGCCGAAGAGTGCGGCAACCTCGGTGAAAGGACGGGTGTATGGGCCGCCGGGGAGGCCCTCGTTGCAGCCATATTCAGCATAGAAGACGGGCACGGGATAATCCTTGAAGAAATCCACGCGCTCACCATACTTAGATTTCTCATAACTGCTGTCACCACACCAAGAGTAGACATTGTAGCCCCAGAAGTCAATGGCGGTTCCATTGCCGGACTTGTCAGATTCACAGGCGAAATAATGGGCGAGCTGGTCGCGCGTAGCCACATCAGCGGTAGCATAGCCAACACCAAGAGATGACCGGTATTTCTTGCTGAGAATGTATGACTTCGTATCACGCACAGCCGCCTTCACGTACGCAGCCGATGCAGTCTGGTTAGCTGCGCTGACCACCTCGTTGCCAGCGAAGAAACCAATGACGTTCTTGTACTTGGCCAAAGAATCCACGACAGCCGTGTATCGCTGGTAGAGGGGCATATCCCAAGACGGATCATTGCTGTCAATAGAAATATCAGGCGAGCTGAGATCAGAGACGATGTAGATACCCGCGGATGCGAAGATCTCCATGCAGTCATCGTGGTTCGCCTTTGGGTCAATGGCGTATGTGCGAATGGTGTTAGTCGAGAGTGACTGTAGCACTTTGACATCGCGTTGACACTTTGCCTTGTTCGACAGCGGGTCAACGTATGTCGTCGCACTCCTCTTCTTATTTGCCGATCCACCTCCCGAGTACTCTTCTTGATAATCAACGCCCTTCATATAACTGATAGAAGAATGATCGGTTAGCCTAGTCACGCCACTGCCATCCTAAAGAAATGGGAATAACTAACAATCTGTCCCCTGTCTTGCTGTCAAAAAAGTATTTTCCGTGAATCTGAATTGGCGCGATGGTATCATAGGACGCCGAGTCGGCGGCGGCAGTGCCAGCCCCCGCAAGCGCGGCCACTGCGCCTAGGGAAAGTGAGGTTGAAGGCTTCATATTGAAAATAGACACAACTGATGATGTCTTGGGTAACGAGCGACGAGGAGAGATTAAAAAGATGCTAAAAGAAGGAACACTTGAACGGAGCGTTTAGTCAATCATCGAATGGGTAGTGGTTGCGGATCACCAGTAGGATGGAAATCGCGTCACGATGAGTTCTATTCGTGTTTGTCAGAAGGTCTGGAGTCAAGTCAAGGAAAGTTGCTGGAATGAAGAGTGAGTAAGGCAACTGGTTTCCAAGAAAAGTCTTGGCAAAACACGGGGGAGAGATTCGTCAAGTATGGCGGGTCAGGGGGCCTCCCTGCCGTCCGGCAACATCCCTCCAGGAGTTGCTGTGTACCTCCCAGAAAGTACCGTGCACAATTGGCACGCACGCGGCTCCCGCTGCACGCCCCTTGCGATAGCGAAACCAGGATTGCAACGCCGCCTTCAGGGAGGCCATCTGCTGTACCACAAGTAGAGCCGCTGAGCAAGAGAGGCAGGTATCCCAGTGAAGTGTGCTGCTAATTTAGTCCTGACCATCATTGACCTATTCGCATTCCGGACAGCCCGCTACTGGTGCCGTCAGGTAAACAAGCGGCCCACTTCCAACATTGAAAGCTCCGATACCCCAGAAGCGATGCCCAAGTTAGCACAGTGTGAAGGACAACTGTGTGTTATTTCCAGAATTCATGCCAATCCCTTCCATCTTTCACCAATCACGGTTGCACAAGACCAACTGGCAAGCTGCTGTACAGCAACACAAATTCACCAGTGCGTATTTGTTTGTGACTGGTTGGCGACTCAGAGAGAAATGCAATGTCAAATCTTGAGATCGCCAAGACTTCTGTCAAACGTCTGCCAAGACAATTGCGAACGCCAAAGCCGGGAGACCTGCAGTGCGCGCAACGTCTCCCGGACCGACCGCGTGGATCTAAAAGCGCACCAATCCTATGACATGAATTCACCTTTTTTCAAAAGTAAATATTCTTCAGGTAACTTACTGTAACTTACAGTATGGCACATTTGCACTATTCGTTGCTCCATCAAGCATTCCTAGTGTTTCCCAGGCGTGAAACGTTTTCCGCTGTCATCTCAATAACGCGAACTCGAACATGGGATGGCGCAAGGATCAGGTCATCGCAGATCGGAGGAATCGATGCAAGCAAACAAAACAATATGATCCGACATTGCCAATAGCGTCATGTTTGGCTGAAGAATTTCCTGTTGGTTGCGGTACCCAGTACTGCACGGTAGCGTGGCCGGCCCCTGAAATCTGGGCAATAGGGTTTCCTGTTTTCTGTATTGCTTGATGCAGTTTCGAGATAATAATTTCCCACGACAGTACAGCACGCAGTATCCGCTGGACACGATGCGATCTTGACAAAATGCTCATCTTACCCGAAGATTCGCTTGAACCCATGCCAAGAGCAGAACGAATCAATTCGCCGATGAGGTCGATCACTGCTCCCTCTCCCCCTTCATGCATGCAATGCAACCTCTTCTGCCCGTGGGCCCAGGGCCCAAATTGCGACGCAGCACTGCCACCTCGAAACCCCTTCCACATGCCTGAGTTTCCACTCTTTATTTCTTCCTTGGTCTTTGCTCCTGGCGATTGTTCAACCGTATCTGGCCAAACAGAGTCCCCAAGCTCATCAATTAAACCTCTTTTGATGCGTACCTAGAAATGGATCGAGCAGCGCACGCACCAGGTGCACTCGGATTCTGCTGCAGACAAGTCCGATTCAGGAGGTTTATTGAAAAAGCGCTGGACGCCGGCACTAACCACAGATCCAAGCCGCAACGATTGCGTGGCCCACCTCCAGCGACTGACCAGCCGTGCTCTAGAGCGGTCTCTCCGCATTAGCCATACGATACTAGCGTGCCGGTAGTTTTGAAGCGGCGGAAAAGGCTGGTATTTCTTGGAAGCGATTTTAGAGCATGAAGAAAACTCTGTGGCTGTTGAAGAATTGGGGTGCGGTAAGCGACGGTTCAATTCAATACTCATCCGGGCCTTTTGACGAGACGGGGCAAGATAAGACATGCACCGGTATCTACCGGTATTTTGAGTGAGAGTAGGATGTGAAAGTTGTGCGTGGCGATCAAGTAGGGGGAGACTTAAGCCTTAGTGTGAACGTTTCATCGCCAGATGTTGAGCGTATGGCAATGATTTGCCAAGGCGAGATTTATGTGTGCACATGACTGTTCACTGCTGAGGAATTTATCACTCATTGGCGCCACGGCTCTCGGATCAGTAGTCATGGGATTCGCTTTGGGATTCCTGGTTATTACCAGTTGAGGCCTGTCGGTCTTGGTGATCTTGCAAGTTACTGGCTACTATCAAGCAGTGTCATCGTGGAAACATGATCTTAACAGTGAGCCCGAATTACCTGCGAGCTCTCTAAGCTATACTAACAACCATCCACGCTGGGCCCAACCATGGACTATTCTGCTCGATGTTCCCTTGAGACCCTCCCAGTCTCCGAGCGGAAATCCAGATCCCCCTGATTCATCAGTCCAAGTTGACCCAGGCTCTACACGGAACCAGTGTTCCACATGTTTACGTAGCCTTACATGGTCTGTAAGGCGAACGAGCAACTCATAGCGCCTCATGACGTGGACTTCGTATGTATCCGTGTCTACCGTAGTTTCACCAAGTCGTCCATATAAGCTACTTCCCTCGCTATGGCTCCCATTGAACCGTATTTCCCCCAAAAGATGAATATACGAAAGATCGCTGCGATGCAGACTATACTTATGACGCTATAGAACAGACATGACCAGCGCAACACTGGTCAGATAAGTTCCATAGATAACAACTCCAGTCTGCCCTGTATTCACCCACCAGATTCACCCGTTGTTCCAACTCGTGGTGATCCTGAATATCTATAATACCTCGAATCTAGAGCCTACCACATGCACACCGCGATAAACGCCTGCATGTATGTGTAGCTAACCTGGGTGTCCAGTTATGTGGTATGCCCAGATACAGAAGTATCATCCACCTCCCAACTTATCGGATATCTATCACCTGCCTCAATTCTGATCCCTCTCTAGATATCCCCCAAAGCGATAAGTCTGAGTTTGAGTAAAGTCGGGTTCATAGCGGCCAGATTGTTGTACACCAACGCCATGAGCACGGCCTCGCGTGCCCAGTTCGCCCCGTCGTTTTGGATGATGCACAAGAAATCAATCTAAATGTACCTGACACCAAGCTTCCGGGCGATCAAGATCGCGCCTTGAAAAGTTAGCGACAGTGGAGGCAATTGACAAAGAAAGCTTGCCTCATTGCTCTTGACCAGTCTGGTCACCGAACTGGCATCTCCCCAACCGTGACTTAATGTCAGATACGGGCCCTTGAACTGAGTCTTGACTGTCTCGATGACATTTACCGCACTTCTGTCCGACTCTTTAGTGCCAATGTCTACCAGCCTTGTGGTGTACCAAGGGGCTAGATTCGGTCCTTCGCACCGAGTTGATCGACAGTTGTGATCTTAGAGCCTCTCGAGAACTACATTGCAGATGAAGCATCCGTCACGGACCGCGAGGCGGAAAGTCTTACATTCATGATGAGACTGTTTAGGGCGTTGGAGGGTATCCCGATCCTTGCACATCTGCCAGTAACAGCCAGGAGATCGAATTATCGCGGCGGGATACTGGTGGGGAGACTGCACACAGGCTTTACAGCGCTCGTAAATATACTTCTTCTCCCAAAGTAGAGGCTAAGGTAGTTGTTATAGTGCCATCAGGAAATTCTGAAATATGGCAAGTTTGAAGTGTAGAACTGACTAGCTCAGTTTAGGAGGAGGGAAACCGTCATGCGATGGCTCTTTTGAAAATGCAAGAAAAGCGAATGTGAAAAGCGGGGAACCACTGCATTGATAAACAGTGGTGAGTATGTTGCCCTTGAAATCTAGTGGCCAATAGAGGAGACAAATCTCGCCTGGGGCGATTCCAGGCCTGGCGGGCAATTATCTGTTAGACTAGTTATCCAATCCGGGCAGCGCCCAACGCTGGAGAAGGCCAGACAAAACGTAGGGTCTAATCAAAAGTCTTCCCTGTGCCGGTGCGATTTAGCAAGCAACAGCAACGGTAAGATGACTGCTGCTATGTCCAAGGCTAAATACCAACGTAGCTTTGAGGATATTGAGCGAGATCATGGTTGGTAGGGTTTTCAGGCTTGGGAGAATGGTGAGGGAAGTCACACTTGCAAAGACTATGTATACTCGGTGCAAGCAAGGGCATGGATGGAAAACCCTGATGTAAGCTCATGGATGCCCAGAGATAAATCCTACTACGGACCACGGCACAGCAACTGTTGTAAAGGCCGTCGCAGTGTTTTCATTGCCGGTTTCAGCCATATAAAGTAGCAATCCAGACCGGTAGGAGTGTTTTCGATAGATTGTGTTGTTAGAAGTGGGCAGTGGGCTCGGTAGCGGAGCGGATGATGTCGTGAAAATAGCAGCATACGTCCGGCGTATCGCGCTGTTCAAGGTGTGGTTGAAGGTGTGATCACTGATAGGCAATCAGGCAGGCAGGGTGCGCTTCTGCAAGGGTATGAACCCCTAGTAAGCAAAGTGGAGACCGGGTTTCCTGTGTCTGAATTGTGACATGTGATACGAAGTAGACTTGACATCATTAATTGCATGGCGCCTTGACGCGTCGGCACCTGCAGTAGCCTACCGGTAGCAGCTGCTCCGCACTGTTCCACTAATTGAAGCTTCCATCACTCCACTTTCGGTTGCCTTTCTCTCCTTTCGCGTGACACTCCTACCCTCATCGATCCATTCGGCTACCAGCCAAATCACACAAGAGATCATCATGAGTCGCAAGAGAACGCGAGGTAACGCGAGGTAACGAAACGCCTGCCAAAACGGCTCAGCGGCAAACGGACCATGCGCGACGGATGCAGGTTCAGGCCGAGGTCAAGCAGTAATGCACAGAGGAAGAGCGCGTGGCGAACCACGCGAGATAGTAGCAAATCCAGGCTGAGGCCAAGGCGTACAAGCAGCAGCGCAAAGAAGAGGAAGAGCGTGTGGCGAGAGCAAAGATTTAGGAGGAAGGAAGATTGAAACGTGTGGCCGAAGAGGAAGAGAAGCAACGACAGGCGAAGGAACGACTGGCGAAGGAGCGGGAGAAAGAGGCGCAGCGTATTGAGCGGGCGAGGGTGGCCAAGGTGAAGGAGGATTACGCCGAGGTCCCCCTGGAGAAGGTGTAGGCGATACTGAGCCAGGTCAATGAGCTGGGCAGAGTTGTGAGAGATGGGGAAAGGAAGGTTTGCAAGAATGAGAAGGACCAGAAGCCTCGATCGGGTCTGAATCCGTCGCGGGAGGCGGAGGATATCTTCCATCTAGTCGCTATCCCAACTCTCCGTCGCCTTGCACGAAGATCCACGGCGGCCCCGTCTACTATATGACGCTGCTCCGCATGGGCACGCCAACCCGTCGCCAGCTCATCAAGGCGGCCGCCAGCCTCGAGCGCATCCGCTTCCTCTGTCTTGCTACAAAGATGCCGTCCCGCACATCGACACCGTTTCCACCTCGACGTCATGAGCCAGAGCTGTGACCGGGACTACTCGAGCTGTGGGGGTCCCTTCTGGACGGAGGGGGCGGAGCTCATCTATATGGATGATTACAGGAAGGAGTAGCTGGTGGGCGATGTGAATCCGATGGCTGCCCGAACGGGGATGGCGACGCTTTGGTTGCAGGATGAGAGCGATGAAGATGAGAAACCGACTTGAAGGGCTGAAGGAGATGGGCCGCTTGCCTCTGATGAGGAGGAGGAAATGGGATATGGGGATAGTGATGCGAGTGAGGATGAATATGAGGAGAGTTACTATTGACAAGAAAAAACACCGACTTGTCACACGAAACCAAACTACCACTTTATGCTTCCAACGTCTCTTCGATCTATTTGAGGTGCAACAGCCTCTACCCAATACTAACAGGGCATGATGAAAGTGAAGATGTTGGCCTAGCCTGACCTCCAAACTCCCGCGCCTTTCCCGTTCTGTAAACTCTCGTTCGTACTGGTCCTACATCGTTGTCTCCAAATCCTCTTGCTCGACCCAATCTCGTTACTTGACGGACGCTCATATGGTAGCGGTAGACCGAAGTCGCCCGAGGCAAAACTATCAATCTAATCCTAGAAGCACATCCTGACAACACCATCTCAATACTCGAAGTCGCAAGGACAAGGCGTGAAGCATCGTTGCATCTTGAATGTCGAGATCTTGTATGTAACCCTCCTAGGCCTCGCGGACGCCGGCAGAAGAGCGGAGCGAATTCGGTATACTGGCGAGCATGTCTGCCAAATGATCCAATTGACTCATGGCTCGCCGGACAGGAGGCGCAGTGGGACTTTGCTAGTGCTGAGTTGTTGTTGCGGTATATCCAATCCTGTCTCGATGAGCAGCCGGTACACCCTCTTTCTGTAGGGTTTCCTCGGTTAGTCTATACGGTCCTCCTGAGCAAACCCTATCCGAGCACAACACCCCGAAACGCCGTCGTACTGGACGTTCTCCGCTCCGCCAATTGCTCATATATATCGTTGAGTGCTAGCCATGACCTCGACCAGTTGGCTCGGAGAGCTGCGACGGGAGAGGGAGTGACCGGAACTCCTGTGGCGCTTGTACTTGTCTATAGCACGGTAAACCCGGTAAGGCAGGTGGTATGGAGCCCCCCCTATTCCGCACTGTCCTCAACCATGGAGGGTCCTCGTGCGTTACGGAGAAAATTTCGTCGACGGACATGCTCATCCCCGTGGTCCAAAATACCGATTTCCGGTAGCTACCGGTATATTTCGCCACCGCCGCCCGGGCACCCTCCCGTAAGACTCGAGCGCACACCCTCATGGGGAGAAGAGGACGAAAGAGAGCGTGATGTAGCCGGGGGGTTTCATATGAACGTGAAAGTCCGACACGTCTTGAATAGCCACGCTGGGAATTTGTCTTGTCTCTCCTCTTCCACAAAGCACCCTCTTTGCTACTGAAGGTTGTGAGGAGTTGGGAGCGAAATGCCGATACTGCCAGATGAGCCCTCCTCCTCCTCCTCCGCTGGTTCTCCAACGGAAACCCCGTTGTGACATTCGCGTGGCGTCTTCTGAATATCATCGTATGAACAGGTCCCCAATTGCTCCCGTCATCACGGCGGCCGTCGAAGGACCACGATCCCAGACAGCTGCCTATTCTCGGGGCGGGCGCTAGAGATGTCACTGCCGACTAGCTTGATTCAGCAAAGACGAGAAGAAGAAGCAAAGAAAAATCGCCCCTGCCCCTGGCGAAAGCGTAGATAAAGCGAAGGACGAGGATGTGTCCCTATGGATACACCACCGAGTCTTGCAAACAGACACACCCCGCCATCCTGATTTCCGGGGGCCCAAGTCCAGCACACCCGTTAAGCCGGCCGTCTTTCCCGTGCTCGTCTCGTCTGGACGTCGCTCCACGACAGAACGACAGCCAGGCCGCGGCGGGAATCCTGAACACAAAAGACCATGCCCGTCATCCTTATATACATGTCCAGCCCAGCCGAGCGAATGCGGTGATAGCCGTTTTGGGGTCCTTGTGTCCAGAAGTGCCGCAGGGACGATTCCTATGGAAAACGCGGCTGGGGGGTCTGGCGGGAGAAAGAAGCAGTGGTTGGTCATGCCGCGATCGAGGCCGTTGCTGATCACAGATGAGATTCTTGAGCCCGACGCTTCCAAGACCAAATGAAACTGGACGAGGGGCTCAGACGCATAGTGAGTTTGGTGGAAGTTCTCTAGAATGAGCAACACTGTTGAGCATGGGAGACCAAGAGTGCGAGCTTGCGAAGCTTCGATCTCCGGCGGTCCAGCCTGAGGGCGATTGTGGGGTTTCATGGGGGAGAAGTATGAGCGGGACGGGATGGGGTGTTGTGGAATTGACGGGTTTGGCTGGCTATATAGAAGAGCTGTGATGAAGAAAAGAGAGACAAGGGTGTTGGGAAGCCCAGGAAGGAACGGCGTTCGATATAAATACACACGTATTGTTTGGGAGGGGCGTAGCAACAAACATAATCGGGATCTAGGCAAACTGTGGGTAGCTTGGCAGATATCATGTGTGTTTGGTTGCGGTAGTATAGACGGAACTTCTCGTTTGCTGGACACGATAGAGTTCAGGTCATTTGTCAGGCCACTAACATCGACAGCTTCGTTTACTTAAACGGATTGCTTTCAAAAAAAGGCCATCTTGCACATGCACGTAATGACACATTACAAGCGCCCCCCGAAACCTGCTCTCTGTCAGATAAAAGACTGCACGTCTTTCTCAGCAACACCAAATTACCTACATATCTCTCCCACTAACTTCCCAACCCGAGTTCACCGCTTCCCCTTGACCTTCCCCTTCATGCCCATCTTCACCTTCCCGCCGCCCGCCCCCTTCTTCTTCCCGTCTTTCTTGAAATTCAAGACCGCGCCCTTACCCGCGCGTTCCGCCGCCCCCTTCTTCCAGACCTTCCCGGCGCCCTCCTCTCGCAAATCCAACTTCTTTCTCGCCTTGCCACTCAGCCTACCCCCACCCTTTTTCTTCAAGCCCTCCCTAATTTCCTCAGTCTTGCCCTCTTTCCCAGCCATTCTCCCCTTCTCCTTGGCCTTCATCTTATCCCTCTCACTCTCGAACCAGGTGCGTCTCGGACGCCCCTTAATCTCTTCCTGATGCACGACCATGTTCTCCCCCTTCTTGATCTGCATCTCGACATTCGCCAGTTGTTTCTCTTCTTTCTCCTCCTGCAGAACGGCGTCGATTTCGTCCTCGAGCTGGTCAATCTGGTCTTGCCACTTATCGGCCTCGTCAGCGGGGACGCTCAAGCAGGTGATCTTGGCGCCCTGTTTCTTGGCCTGCTTGACCGCGGCCCGCACGACTTTGCGCTCGGGCTCGGCGGCGAGCGTAATGGCGGTTCCGGAGCGACCGGCACGGGCGGTGCGGCCTACGCGATGAAGATATGTCTCCAATGAGGTGGGACAGTCATGGTTGATGACGGTGTCGACGCCGCGGATGTCGATGCCGCGGGAGGCGAGATCGGTGGCGAGGAGGAAGGGGGTTTGGTTGGTGCGGAACTTTTCCATGCTATCGAGGCGCTGGGAGGGGGTAAAATGGTAATTAACAAGAAGAAAAGAAAGAGGAAGAAAAGAAAAGAAGGAGAAAAACAAGAAGAAGAACAAAAGTAATACCTGAGTCTGATTCATACTCCCATGCAACTCCACACACTTCAACCCCAAAAGCGCAAACACAATCCTCGCCCGATGCGCCTCCTTCTTCTCCCTGAAAAATACAATGACTCGATCCGTGTACTCAGTCTTGCAAAGATGGACCAGATACCCCAATCTTTTCTCCTCTCTCCCGGGCCTCAGCCTCAGCAGTTTCTGCACCAGCCCCTTCACCGTCTGCTTCTGCGCGTCTACCATGAGCCGCACGGGCTTATTCAATCCCACACGGATCAGACTATCGACCGACCCCGTCATAGTAGCCGAGAACAACATCGTCTGTCTCGCCTTAGGCAATGAAGTGAGCACTTCCTTCAGCTCATCCTCGAACCCGTCTTCCAACATGCGGTCAGCTTCGTCCAGGACGAAAATCTCAACCTGGTCGACGCTGAACCCAGCCGAGTTGCGCATGTGGTCGATGAAACGTCCTGGTGTCGCAATCACCACGTCCGGACGAAGTCTTAACTCGGCTTCCTGGACTTTCAAGCTCAGGCCACCGACGGCCAGACAGAACTTGATGTCGGTGTAGCTTGCCAGCTTGGTAGCCACAGCATGGATCTGGATAGCGAGTTCGCGGGTAGGCGTCATGATGACGACGCGGGTCATGGGGACCTTCTTAGGGCGGTAGAGCAGACGTTCAAGAACGGGGATGATGAAGGCGCCGGTTTTGCCCGAGCCCGTTTCGGCACCACCGACTACATCTTTGCCGGCCAGAGCAATAGGGATGGCTTTGGCTTGGACAGTGCTGGGGACGGACCAGCCGACGGCCGCGATACCCCGGAGGATCGGCCGTGAGAGAGACATGTTTTGGAACGTAGTTTTGGATGTTTTTTTTGTTCTGGCCCCGATAGTGGTAGGTTCTTCAGGGGCGAAGAAGGCGGTACGTTTGGCTGCTTCTTCGGGGTCTTCTTCTGAGCCGGAGGAGGAGGAGGAGGAGGAGTCACCATCTTCATCGTCGTCATCATCTTGGTCTTCCATATGGTCCACGTCCATGTCATCAGCAACACTAGCCTCAGACCCATCCCCATCCTCATCCGACACATCGCCCATGCCAAAGCCATCTTCAGCAAGGACCCCATCTTCGTCATCATCATGATCAAGCTCCACATCGTCATCCCCATCGTCCTCATTCTCATCCTCCCCCTCCCCAAGAATCTCCTCCTCTTTCTCCTTCTTCTTCCCTTTCCCCACCTTCTCCCTCTCCCTCCTCCTCTCAATAATCTCATCCACATCCACAACCCTCTTCTCACTGACCCCCTTCGCCTTACCAAACCCCCAATCATCCAGTCCCGTCACCTCCTCCTCATCTCCACCATTCATAAACATCTTCTTGAACTCCGGGTCCATCGCCCCATCATCCTCGTCGTTCTTGCCCCACGGCCCCGCCCTATCGTCGTCCTCATGATCCTGCAGTTTACTCTTTTTAGATTTCTTGGCTTTCTTCTTGGGCGGCCCGTCGTCCTTGTCCCCGTTGCTGACATTAGCATCGGGATTGGTTTCGTCAGCCGGGACCTCCTCCGTGTCTGAGATCGTGTAGACGAAATCCTCTTCGTCGGATTGTTTGCGCTTACTAGGCGCCATGACGATCCAATTAAGAGGGGGGTTGTGTGGGATGAGGGGATTTTGGGGTGTGGTCGAAAATTTTTCCAGTCAAGTACTTGATCGCGCGAACTTGCAAGTCGCAAGAAAAGTTACCAGGAACTTTTTTTTTTTAACTGCGATAAAAGTCTACAAGGGTGCGCCCCATTGAAGCTTGATGCGCATAATCTCCGTTATCGCCGGTGCCGGATAAGTACGGTCTGCATCTTGTCCGCCTGCGTTGGGTTGGGGTAAGGGTTGTGTGATTATTACCTCCTAGGGTTGTCTAGATTACGGCCAGGGTTACCGGTAGCAGGCAGTGTTGGAAGCAATGCAAACCAGCTTGGAGCCACGAAACCAGGTCAAGTAAAGGAAAGATCCTTTGCCCGCAACCAAAACTAAATTACCGTCTGTCGGGAATCTACGTCCGGAAGCCCTCTTGACAGTGAACACCTCTCGGGGTAGATCCTTGATGAGCGGGATGACTGAGAGGAATAGCGGGTTGAAGCAGAACAAGGCACTTGAGCAACTCTCCTTCCCCCTCACCAATGCCCTCCACTTCCTCGCTTAGGGCTAGTACTGTACTGATACCGATATATTTACGTTGCCCCCACCATGCTCCTCTCTCCCTCATTTTCCCCAGCAAACAGCCATTCCAAGTTTACGCCAGACAACCCCGCCCAATGCCCACTCGTGCAACGCATCAATCTATCTCTCTCATCCCCAGCCTCCCGCACCATACCCACGCCATTATTCCGCTGCCAACGTTTTCGGTAATTCCTCCAGATCCTCCGCGCTCTCGATATCTATCAGTTTGCCCACGTTGCTCGTGTTGCGCATCAGTTCCTTGGCCCCCGCGTACAGCATCCGCATCTCGTTGTTGCTCGTGATGGGCAGGTAGTAGAGCATTACATAAGGGACGGAGAGGCGTCCCGAGGGCTGTGAAGATGGGGTCAGTTAGTGGCTATCCTAATTATTCTTGGTGACGGTGGTGGTCTCCAACAGTGTGACCCGAGGAAATAATATCGATTCGGTCTTGCGAGGGAGGACAGGCGGAGAATGGCTGATAGAAAAGATACCCACCAACGTCAGGGGATAACTTAAAAGCACGTATCGCGGCGAATTGTCCGGTAGATCGTCCCCAATTCCTTCGAGCGATGTGTAGACTGTTTTGTCTGGGTCTTGCTTGATTTCATGAGTGTTCTTGTCGATGAAGTCTGTCCAGGCGATAGTCAGTTGGTGCATTAGCAATGTCATTTTTGATCAAGTCTTTCAGAATTTATATGTAAATGTAAAGGAAATCCCATCTCATGATTCCGGCTCTAGTAGTGGAAGCATGCGCAATTCATGTGTATTGAAACCCCCCCAACCAGCCACCGCTGCCACCTCTTCTCAACGGCCAGAATAGCAAAGCACATACAAATCACAGCCTGTGGCCCGCTCGATCGCGACGTAGTCAACCGGAATTTCTGTAGATGCGCCTTCGTCTCTTGCGAGAAGGTGTAGAGCCTCGCTTCAGAACTCTGCTCGTGCACCGGGTAGTCAGTTTTCTGGCGATTATCACATTATCTAACTATCTGGCCCCCCTTGGCATCTTTCTCTGCGGGGTTCTTGCGTTGACAGCATGAAAGTGCCGGGCTTTACCATGTCTGTGGAAGTGACCTCTCGAAGAGAACTTGGTATTTTTGGAACCTTTCGAAGTCTAAGAGAGATAATTAAGCCTGAAGGTAGGTTCTAGGATGTAGGTAGTTAGACATTCGATGTTGCTAAGCTTAGTATGACGGTTGAAGCTGTGTCGCGACACGACCCTCCCTAGTCAGTACACGGAGGCAGTTCATTTCTGCATTACCTCCGCACGACATAATGTCTGTCTGCGGTAATGGTATGTTACGCGCATGGTTTACAGACAAATATTCTCAGAGACGGAGGTAGTCAGTACCCAAGCCTGCCCCACCACAGCAAGACATGGGTCGGCTTTCGAGTTCAGGATCATGGATGACGTTGCACTGAACCACAACATATCTCGCGTTCGCTGTAAGATTCTCGCTCAAAGCGGAAATCCTGAAGAATGCCTCTTGTTTCCCCTGCCGGGTTCAAGCAGCTGGACCGCAAAGGCTTAATAATATGCATTCTCGGCGATGGTATTTACATGGATTATTCCGATTTCCCGCTTGAGTCTCGTGGGGCATTCTCTTTGAGCCCCCCCCTGACATGCATAACCTCGGTAAACCAGCGGAGTCAATTGGAATAGCGGACACACGCCCTTGCAGCTTGTTAGGCAATGCATCAGAGAATCAATGACACCATCACAGCTCGGCCACCTGTCTGCACGGGTTGGAAATTCGGGAAGGTCATATATTTGCCCAATAATTAACACTGCCTTGAAGCACAAAATCTCGACTTCATACTATGTTACCACGCCTCTCACAGGTTTCCCGCCATCTTGCACGATCAGTCCCAAACTACGGCCACACGTCTGCCGCATCCAGAAAGTTGGCGCCGGGTTCCGCGATGACTTCATCATCAGCGGATGAGCGCAATGCGCGGACTATCCATACCGCGGCTTGCTTGATTATTGGAGATGAAGTGCTTGGTGGGAAGGTATATTTAAATCCACATCTTTTATTAAATAATTGATTAATTGTTCTGGGCACTATGAAATAAGTTGCAGCAATTTATGCCCCTTTTCTGACTCTTTGAATAGACTGTCGATGTACGAATGTTTGGAATCTATAAACGATGCACGGGCCGTGCTACCATTTAGCTGACGCTGCGGCCTAGACAAATTCAGCGTACATGGCAAAATGGTGTTTTTCTCTTGGTATAGTGAGTAATGATGTTGCGATGTAACACCAGTCGCAGGCAGGGGGTGTACGTGACCGGCTCAGTTTGCTCATGTCCTGGTAGAACTTCAAGCGCGTCGAAGTTATCGAAGACAACGAAGATGAGATAA
>JAOYMO020446151.1:0-18835 GCA_025802455.2 Iodosphaeria phyllophila | reverse complement strand
TTTTTCCCCCGTCAAAAAACCCCCCCCCCCCCCCCCCCCCCCTTTGCAGTCTGACGTCACGTCTAGTCCAGAGTGCCCTCGGCCGAGGGAAGAGGAATAGCCCGATAGAGACAGATCAGGGCCGAGTGGGACTCGCCACCGCCGGACAGAGACTCAATCTTGTCGGGCGAGACCTCGGACACCTTGTCGTCGTTGAACCACCACCAGTTACCATCCTCTTTCCCCTTCTTGCCCGTCTTAGGGTCGACTTCACCCTGCTTCTTGACGTATGCCGTATAGTGGCCACTGTCCGCACTGGCACCTTGGTGCGTCACGACACCTCGTAGCTCGTACAAGCCAGACTGGTTAGCACCGTCGTCTTTCTCCAGCTCAGGGTGGATCAGGGCATGCAATTCCTTTTTGGCAGCAAGCAGAGCAGCATCCTTCTCAGCGTCGACCTCGGCGTCTGTCTTGAAAGTTTCCGAAGTTTCCGTCATTTCCGTATCGCCACCACTGTCTGGCTTCTTCTTTTTCTTCTCCTCCTCTTCTTTCTTATCGTCCTTCTTTTCGAGCTTGGCACCCATGCCCCCGGGGATATCGGCGGCGGCGTCATCATCATTATCGCCACCGTTGGCCTTCTTACGGCGTTTGCGGGCCCGGTCGATATCTTCCTCTTCCTTCCTGACCTCGCGGACCTTGTCGCGGACGGGGATGAGCATGCTCTTGAGTCTCTCATCGCAGAATTCCACCAAGTCGAGTTCAGCAGGGAAAGTAACCTTGCGCATGATCTTGGCCTTCTTCTGCGTATCGCGCTTGAAGAAGAAGCGCACAAAGTGCACGGTCAGATACTTGGGCAAGCGTGAAAGCTCGGATTTCTTGGTGTAGATAGCCTCGCGGCCAAGGAGCTCGCTTCTCTTTTCCATCTTCTCCGTCAGGGCGTTCTTGATGCCCTCGGAGAGATGGTTTGTGTTGCCGTCGATGTAGCAGTTGAGTTTCTGAAAGGTCTCTTTACCCGTGACAGGCTGTTCGCCAACTTCCTTGGCATCTGGCTCATCGCATTCCACGACGCTGGAGGATTCGCCCGACATGTAGCTGTCCACGAAGGAAATTTCTTTCCCTTCACTATCCTTGACTTTCACCTTCTGCCGCAGTTGCGAGACAATCTGTGACCAAGCTTCCTCGGCATCCTGCTGGGCAAAACCCGGGCCCGACCGGGATCGCTCACCAAACTGGGGATAGGCGTTTCGCAGGGAAGCCAGAAAAGTGGCGGGCATGTAGGCATCTTGAGTCTGAGACATGCCCTTATACAACTCGCGTAGGCTCTTCATCAGATCCAGCGTCTCCGACGAGTCATATGTGAACAAGGCGTCTTGCAGCTCCGGCATGGCACGCAATCCCTGCAGCGTCGAGTTCATGTAGCAAGTGTTGCCCAGATTGCTCAGCCCGGCGGGGATAGCGCCACACTGTTGAGCCCTCTCCGCCTCGCTCATGTCCTCCACAAACTTGACCGCCTCCTTGGGCCTGCTGAGTTCCGCCGTCGTGTCCGTTCCCGGCGTGCCCATCAACATGATGGTCTGCCCTGCCTTCAAGCCGAATTTGCTCATCGGAGCGTCATCTTTCAGCTGACCGCCCTTGAGCAGCACCTTCTGTCGCTCCGGCTCCACCCCCGTCAGACTGAACAGCTGGAATTTGAACGTCTCGCCGTTCGAGTCCAGGTCCACCTCCACATCGTACTTCTTGCCCTGGTGCTTGACCAAGACTACACATGTCAGTACCGCATCATCATTACGCACAAGACTTCTTCTTCTTCTTCTTCTTCTTCTTCTTCTTCTTCTTCTTCGCCTCTCGCAGGGAGTCTGTACTCACTGGGTATTGAAGCCATCTTGTCTGGTTTCACAGCACGATTTTGATTCCCCTCTCGTATTTTATTCGGTTTCAAGGAAAGTTGAACGGAGAATCTATCAGTGATCAAGAATCATCTCGCTCCAAGTCAAGCGATCAATGCCGGTATATCAGTACGTCGTGTGCGCCGTAGTCAATACTTTGGGTGTGTCTCTTGTGCCACTGCACGACGTATTTCAGATGGATAATCCTAGCAATAGAGGACTGATGTTGGAAAGCGTTGCCTTGCCTTGCCTTAGCCGACCCGACCGTCGCTACGTTAAAATGCACCCAAGCTTGCTTTCCGCGTGCTGTACCGGTACTTGTTGGCAGAGCTCCCCGCATTGAAAAACCCCACCTTCCTTCCGTGTGGCTCAAGTACAGTACTGCACGGTTCAGGACGCACCCGACCGACTATATCCGAGCCCCACCTTCCCGCATTCACCCCACTGCGGCTTCGTCGTGGCTGCCAGACTGGGTCTGCATATGGGAATGGCTTCAGTCCATGAAACCATGCTACCGGTGCGGATCGTAAGCGCTCTTTCGGCTCTAAACTACCTGAAGGCGAACCTGGTGTTTCCAAAGATTCCTCAGTGTTGCGCCAGGTGAATAAGCCGCCATCATGGTATGATCCCCACTGCATTCCCGACTATTGCTTCTTCTCCTTCCTCGCTGTTGCTCTGCTAACCAGGACCTACTCTCCTCCTCCTCCTCCTTCTAGTCACAATCCCTCCGCCCCTATCTGCAGTGCGTGCGGAGCACCCTCACCGCGGCGCTCTGCCTATCCAACTTCGCCTCCCAGACATCCGAACGCCACAACGTACCCGAGATCGAAGCGCAGACATCGCCCGAAGTGCTGTTGAACCCGCTCGTAGTATCGCGCAACGAGAACGAGCGAGTGCTGGTGGAGCCGAGCGTGAACAGCGTGCGGGTCAGCATCAAGATCAAGCAGGCGGACGAGATCGAGAACATCCTCGTGCACAAGTTCACGCGCTTCCTGACCCAGCGCGCCGAGGCCTTCTTCATTCTCCGCCGCAAGCCCA
Organism: Iodosphaeria phyllophila; assembly: GCA_025802455.2. Classification (NCBI taxonomy): domain Eukaryota; kingdom Fungi; phylum Ascomycota; class Sordariomycetes; order Amphisphaeriales; family Iodosphaeriaceae; genus Iodosphaeria; species Iodosphaeria phyllophila. Next base: position 15,932 of record JAOYMO020446151.1, on the reverse strand, counting down.
TCAAAGGCTACGACATCTCTTTCCTCATCACCAATTTCCACACCGAGGAGATGCTTAAGCATAAGCTGGTCGACTTCATTATTCAGTTTATGGAGGAGGTCGACAAGGAGATTTCGGAGATGAAGCTGTTTGTGCGTCGTTCTGTTCTTCACTTATTATTATCGCTTTGGATGGCTTGGTTCTGACATTTGTTTCTGGTCTAGCTAAATGCGAGAGCGAGATTTGTCGCCGAGTCCTTCTTGACGCCGGTAAGTGCACTGCGAACGCACTGCCTGATTGCAAAATTGTACTGACCATAAACTAGTTCGATTGATACAGCCAACCGCCGCATATATTGGCATGGGGAAGATGGACATGAAAGCCACATAGCATGCTTAGTACCAGGACTATAAAAGATGCGCTCCCGCCGATCCAATTCCCATGTTCAAAACACAATATCCGCCATGGTCTCCGTTCCGAGGAATAGATAGTCTATGGGCTAGAAAACCAGCGGCCAAGGCTGGTACAGGGCCGTCGCTATCCCCGCTTCGCCCGTCCCGTGCCTGCTTTACTGTTGTAGGAACGTGCTAGGTATAGAATTTAGCCCTGCTATGTAGAGAAAAAAGAAGCAAACTACAACTTCATGATGTGGATTTTAATGTGCTAGTGTCTGTGCCGAAAATATTGTGGAGTATGATTCCGTGGACGACGTCGTATCTTGGACGGAGCACCTCTACTAGCGCATAATCGATTTTCCTTCGCAGCCTTCGTAGCTTTGGTCTGTTTTGGTAGTCGAGGCCAGCAGAGTGCTTCTAATGCTGGAATATCCTTTTCCCATGCGATTTCGCCACCAATCAATCTCGATTCTTCCCCGTTCCGAGCCCCTTCAACGTGATACCTCTTTGATGCTACGTAGAGGAGAGCAATTCCATGGTCTAGTTGATATTTATACAGTCTCAGGAGCAAGTGGATTCCTAAAGACTTTTCAATGTTTAGAACAAGGGCTCTAGCAGCCTCGATCAAGTATAGATCAGACAATGTGCTCAGGGCCACGTCATGCGTCTGGAAAATCCACATGGGATCTATCGCGAACCATTCACGTCGACACCGGCCATAACGACTCGTCTTGCACCAGACCACGCTACAGATTTGTTCGTCAAGAACGGCCATAGCGAAGGTACAGGACGATGCGTTTGCGCCCCGTGCTAATTCACGTCTTCTATAGCATCATCACTCTTGAGTGTTCCTCTGACTATGCTCAGTAATGGTAAGAAATAATATGTTCGAACAAGCCAAGAAGCCTAAACAGTATCATATAACAGCCGATAGTAGGCCTGCCGCACAGTAAGATACTGTACCTGACAAGCCCGAATATGGGGTTCAGCCAGGGAGACGTTTCCAAATTACTGGTGCCGTACAACACACGGGGATCAGGCCAAACCCAACCTCACGCATGATCCTATCATAAGCATGGTGGAGGAAGGAACGCATATATGAATAGTCCGTGGAAGAGAGAGCAGAGATCATGGGGTCTTTCTTGTGTTGTTATCCCCATCGTGCTTTCTATGGTTCAGACACCCATCTGCGGGCCGTGTGAGATGACATTGCTGGTTGTGGTGTGTACTGAGTGGGGCTTTCACAATGAACGACATCAAAGTCCCCTCGTTTCTTGATACTGACAGTTGGTACCTTTTCCATGACGTTTGACGGCAACGCGGAGCTGGGAAATATTCTAAGAAATTTGAAACAAGTCGTTCCGTCAAAAGGAAACCGCGCCTCTCAGGAGGCACCTCAGCCCACGGCTAGCGTCGTCACGAGCGTAGCAATATGACAGAGAGTCGTTTTCACAATCCGACAGCTCTACCCGAAATATACACCATGGAAACTTGCACTTGTGAGACATTATCTCTCCCCTCCCATATTCTATCCTCACTACAACGTTCCGCTGAGCTCGTGTCAGCTCCCGTCCCTTTCCTTCCATAAATTGACACTTCGTCAACGACTTCTTAGCTTCATATTGAATTCTATCATGAGTCAAGACCAAATATCATCCTCTTATTGACGCTATTTCACGGCAAACAGCAACCCCAGACGATCTTGGAAAGTCTGAGAAAACTAGACACCCCAATAGCTTGGCAGAGCACATGGTCACGAAAGTTCAAACCCATTCATATCCTAGTTGAAGGCACCTCCTGGGCTCGGATATGAATTCATTCTCGGTCTTCCAGTTTGAAGAGACGCAGCGGTTTCCTCGCTTCTTAGTTCAGCTCCAATAGCGGATCCCAATCCAAACGGGATTCCCAAGCCCTTGACAAGCCACCATAAGCCAAGGGATAGTTATCATGGTGCACATATTGCGGAATTTTCGCACAGGTAAAAGAAATGCGAGTCCAACTGTCCGAATTTGTCTTGTTACTTCAACTCGCCCGGTCAGCCCCCGACATGCCCAGCAAATACATCTCGGCCAGAATACCCTTCTCGGACCACTTCCAGCTCCACGACGATAACCTTACTCAGCTCCAAGTAGCCCACAGGTTCCGTTCCTATTTCCAAACGCCGAAAATAACTTTCTTGAAGTCCAGCAGATCGCCATAATAATCACAAGCATGTATGCCCGCCCAATAAATAGCCTATCGCAGGCTTCGTTAGCAATTGCCGGGAAAGGGGACCGGAGGTCATCTCCAAAAAAAAATCATCGGAAAGCAGATGAGAAGTCTTTGAGGGTTGCACGAAGAAATCCAGTCATGCGCAAAACGGATCAAAGACGAGGCAGTAGACCTTGAATGGGGCGTTTGTATCCAAAAAGGGCGTCCGGTGGCTACAGCGGAGCTCTCGGGCACAATCCTTCACGTCGCGAGGTGTCCTGGGTTGCAGTGTCTTTTGGGGCTCAATTCATCCAAGGATAGAGTCGGATGCTGGGAATTACTCCTGCCCTGATATGCTAGGCTGTCAACTTAGCTTAAAGGATAAGTGGTCCAGCATCTAAATTCTCAAAGGACTTTTCCAAGGCTCATGTCGTTATAAGATAAAAACAAAAGGGGCCTGCCCCTCGAGTAGGCTTGATGTACTCGAAAGAAGTTTGCACCAGGGATGATAAAAGGGCACCTGGCTAACGCACAAAGCATTCCAACGTAATCGGCAGTAACAAACGTAATTCTGGTCCCAGTCGATCTGTTTGTTCCGGGAATGAATATATCCACGGCATAGCCATCCGGGGTGGGACAGGATCTTATATGATGTCCCATCACGCAGGACATTTGTGGCATGATGACATATGTCGGGTCGATGGGGAGATACACCTTACCCAGTTGAAATCATCTCAAATTATATCTCCTTTGGCAGTTACGAACCCAACAACGAGGTAGGTGAGCATCCAATCCAGGCCTTGGGCAAGAATCCTCATGGCCGAAGCGGTGGGTATTGTGTTGTTCCGTCATACAATGTGTCGTAATGTCCTGGGTCGGATTCCATGAGCAGAAGTGAGAGGTCCAATGGAAATCCTTGGTATGTAGCATTGGTGGCCCAAAGGGTTCCTTGTCCCCATTGATGAACAAGAAAGAGATAGAGTGATCGCAGGGAAAATAGGTTGCTGTGAGTCAATAGTTGGTGCAGACAAAGAACATCCGGTAAAGACATGGCCAAAAGAATAGCGTAGAGAAAACATCCCCTTGGTAAGGATATTGACATATATATACACAACATCTCAAGACTCACCTTACTGTCCATGATCGTCCCATCCTTCTATTAGTAAACCGAAATCATCTCAACACAAACCCAAGGCGCCAGAAAATGGGAATCAAAACCGGGACCAGAACAGAATAATAGTAAAATCAACAGAAACCCCTCCCAAGATGGACTCGATCCGGACAGTAAGGTGATCTGGCTTGGTCTCCAACTAACGCACAAATTCTCTTTTCCCGTGTCACACGCAGCCCCGGTCTGGTAGAACGCCTTGTGAAACGGGCCAGGCTGGCAAATGATGAAAAGAAAGCCATCAATGTGGTCCATCCGTGTAATCCGTTTCCAACTCCTCGCATGCGCCGTCATGCCCAAGGCCGAAACCCAGCCAAGAGTGATGGAGGTAGAAATCCTTAAAACAACGTAATCGTGTCGGCTAGTGATCCAGTGGATGGCATATTGGGATCCAATAGTTTGTCACGTTGCAAACTTGCAACTGTTGCACAATGGTGCGAAGCTCGCAACCAGTAAAAGCCAGCGGCATCTCCTCATGGATTGTAAAGGTGAAATCCGGGATATCGTAGCAAAGAGCTACGTCCTTGAGGTCCTCGGGCAGCAACCACAAAAGTCACTGAGAAAGAAATAAGGACATCTCCGCGAAGGCTCTTATACAAGGAAGAGGTTTATGACAGGGACAGCCGCTCCAGGAAAGGCCGCATCAGTCCAACTATCGGCCGCTATGTCCGTTGTAATTATTACGTTGCCGCGGGTCCGCGAGGCGGTCACGTTCGTTATTGTCCCGATCACGGCGTGAAGGAGGCCCACTGTTTCCCATTTGAGCCCTGAACAATAGTACCGGGGAAGGAGAGACGGAAGGGATTTTCATACTGTGGATCATGCCCATTGTTAAAGTTTGGAGTCCCCCCCAGAGAAGCTAGATAGAAAGAAAAACAGGTTAGAACCAGCCTGGACCTCTCGAGGTCGTTGAGTACGTACTTCGTCCCATAAAGGGATCCTGAGATTGCATGGGAGCATATTGCCCCGGAGCAGAAGCCGGAGGCTGCTGATAGAAGCCTCCGGAAGTAGAGGGCGGATACCCTTGTTGTTGATGTGGTGCTTGCGATGTCACGTATTGTGGTCTCCCCTGGGGCATAGAGCTGGTGGGAACTTGGCCACTGGCATATGGATCACTCGGTCCATATCCCGAGGGCGTCGGCTCCCTGACAGTATGATTAGCACCGACTTGGGTATAAGGACGATCTTGCGTCTGAACAAACTGAGGACCTCCATGTGGGGGACCCCCCAGCGCGCCGCCACCGAGTGGTGAGGCAGAAGGACCTGGATAACCACCGGCATTGGGAGGAGTGAAATGAGGCTGCGGCGGTTGCGGACCACCGTGTTGAGGAACACCATGCTGCGGTGGCGGGCCACCGTTAAAGCCTGGTTGCTGGTTCCCGTATGATCCCTGGTAGGGCGGAGGACCACCAAAGTTACCGCCGGCTTGCCCATTTTGAGGGTTCTGAGGATACTTGTCGTATTCTCCGCCGCGGTCAGGGTATCCATCGGCACTGCCTCCGCTTTGTTGGCGGTTATAGTGCGTTTCCGAGTTGCGGTACTGAACTATGGGGGAGTTAGACTTCTGAATGATGTGAGCACTCGAATCTCTCGAGGCGGCGGTACCTCCGGAGGTATTGCGAGCAGTCTGCTGCCGCCTCTCTTGATCCCACCGCGCTGAATCTGCCTTGAGATCCTCAATCATTGCCTACGAACCCGCTCGTTAGTAATTGATCGTGCATATCCTGTGCATCTTCTCTAATGAATCCTAAACACTGACTGATGTCAAATTTCTGTATGCGTTGATGAAGTAACCTTGCGTCACTTGGCCGTTTTGCGGGTTCTGCGGACCGTTAACAATTAGCGTTTGCTCTAACGAGTCAACTAGATCAACTCCCGTGAAGCCTCCTAAGTACCTCGTAGATTCCGGGCCGCACTAAGGCATCGTTGCCTAAGTAGCGACATATATCTGCCGTGATAACCTCGCGATCGATTCCATCCCGTGGCACAAAATACTCATTTTGTCGAGCCGAAGCAGACGGCGCTGGCGGATTGGGCCGCATAGGTGCCTGTGGTCGCGACATGGCGCCGCTAAATCGTTCTGCTCTTACTACTCTTTGCTCCAGCGATTTGTCGGTGTCGAGATGCCGTGACTACGCGACGAAGGGAAGCTGTTCTCGAAGCAGGTGTAGCAAGCAGAGCGGATGTCTCGATGTGTGCGCTCAGTCAGTGTTAGGACTCGATTAGGTTGGGTAAAGTTGGGTGCCTATGCGGATAAATGGATGAATAGATGGAAAGGAAAGAGGAAACGCCTGTGTGGAAGTGGGAGGAGCAAGGAAGAAAAAGCCCCTAGGCATGCCTGCTGCTTTTGCCTGTTGCCTCCCTTTGGTGGCGGTGGTGGGGTGACAGGGTATGATAGGCCCCATGGACGGGGACACGCCTGTTGGTTAAGCCTGTAAAATCCGCTTGACTTGTCAGGATGCGCTGGGCTGGCGTGCTGGAAGTGTGGGTGCTGCAGCCTGCTGTTTTGACGCGCAACGAGTACAACCTATCAGCCAACCCGGTGTGGGCTTGGGCTTGGGCTTGGACGGTTGAGCCGATAGGTTGCAATACTCCCAAAGGATATCACTGATTCTCTACCGTACATGCCAGGCTCACGGATCAATGCTGTTTGAGTCTGACGACAGCTGATTGACGTCTTGTGTCTTTGTCTGGTCTCTCAGGTTGGCCGCATCAACGCCAGAACTTGCTGCGTCCTGCCTTTCCGCCACCGTCGACGTCGCTGCTGGTAAACGCCCTGCACTACGGCTGGCGAGACACTCAATACGCAGTATTTGCGTATGATAGGACGAGACTTGACTAGACTCTGAGTAGAAAGTATTGTATGAGCTGCGGTCCTGGTAAAGAGCGTGTCGGAGTACTAGTACCAGTACTCTATCAATCATAAGTACTGTACAGGGCATAGAGGTAAAGAGTAGCCTGACTATACACAGTGCAATACAGTCTGGTGGCGCAACTTCCTCGAGAAGGCGGGAATATAAGTATAGATACTTTAGTGGTTACTTAGTATTCGGCTGATCACCAGGTGCCGAAGAGCCCAGTTGGAGGGGTAAGACGAGGGCTGTACCTCCGTCTCTCCAAAAGTCTGTCCAACGCACCTTTGCGCATCTTTGAGATCAGTTTTCTCCCAAGCCCATATGTACTGACCAAAAGCCCCACGTCGTTGAAGTGAGTTGTTGAATAGGTTGAATACTATCTTAGAGCAGCTGGACTACATTTTGAGTTCGGTTTGATGATCTCAATTAACGCAGAAAAAGCAGATGGATTGACATCGCAACAGCACTACCTTCTACTTGACCTCCTGATCCCAAAGGTGTTCACTAATTGCACTTTTTAGACAAATTTTCGAAGAGACGGAGGTACCAGTGCGAGAGAATTGATCTGTCGATATCTTAATGAGTCAATGTGTGCAATAGAGAAGAGGCAAATCTGCATCTCTGCACGCGATGCATGGTTATTACTGCTGCGATGATTGTGACCAAGTCTACTTTGTCGAAATTTGCCCCACCTGATGGTGGAAAGAGAGGGTCACAAGGAACCTGGACCGCTGGCTTCTCTTCTGCTAGGTGAGGTCAGAGATATCAGGGCCAGGAAAGCCTGTTTTCAAGCAGATAACGTAATCCGCACACTTCTACATTATGGGACAAGGAGCTAACCACCAGACCGCTGCTGCCAGTAACAACCCAATAGCTCTGAGTGAAGGGAAAAGTAAAAGTGTTACCTCCGTCTTTCCGAAAAGAAATGGGCAATTTAGTAAACACCTTTACAAGCTTAGCCGCTGAAAGAAAAAGCACAAATGTTGCGAGACTCTGTGGCTTCCCTGCATTTTACTTTACCACCTTAAAAAGTGCCTTCCGTGTCTGTCCATTTCTTTTTGGAGAGATGGAGGTACCGATAAGACCAAGGCATCTTGACCTTCAGGACAAGATAGGAGGCATCGCAGCGAGGAGAAACGTGTTTATTTTGCTGGGCTGTGACATCTCTAGACTATTATCTGTACTACGAACTTGCTCGAGTATAAAAATTCTCTAGAGAAATGGTGTCGCCAAAGTGCACAGTAACCTAATTTATTAATAGCCGACGCCCTCGGTTAAAAGGGAAAAACCCTTCAAAGCTACAGTATCCCCGTGACTGCCCCACAGCGACGCTCACACAGAATCCTATCGAGAAACGCGCCGCACCTTTGGAGTGACAGATACCTACGAACACACATGGAGGCAGTCGAATAGGAGACTGAGGTCTGGGAACAACATGTACCGAAACCTATGGTATTACGAAGTGCCCAAAGCTCGACGATGTTTCAAAATGTTGGGAGGTAGCTGGTGAGCCGCAACAGTCACGACAATATTGGCTGACACTATCAAACTGTTTTGTTGGAAGCGAGGATAGGTCTAGCATTCCACTGACTGCGGATACTGCAATGCCCATCTGAAGGCTGGGATCGAGCGAGGTTCCCTGCGTAGACGAAGCGAGTTGACAGCAAGTTAACTCTTCATGGTGACCGAACATCAGCCCCTCACTTGTTGATAGGAGAGCATAATCTACGTACAGATAATCAAGGCACTTCCCAATCGGTAGAACGGCCGCGACATAGGGTGAGATGCCGTGCTCGCATTATTGCATTACTGTAGGTTCTCAAATCCGAATACGATGGACCGGCAGAGACTGATGATTCTGGTTCTCGAGCGTCTTGGCCGCATTTATTGTACAAATGTTATTGCTCCGGGAAGACAATATGAGTTGGGATTTCGTGATCGAGGTTTCTGACCTCTCAACATGAGACCTTTTGAACTACTGTGCACAATTACCGGCGGCGAACACACATATGTTACTACCTATACCAGCAGTGTACGAAATTCAACTTTGCACCTCGCTGCTGGTGAACTGGCGGTCAGAGCCAAAGCCAGACAAATGAAAATTGAGTTCGAGGCTGAGCAGCCAGTGACCGACGGTCTCTTTGCATCATTGCCGAAACTGAATGCACAAAGTAGCGACATGCTTACCCTTGGCGCGATCGCAGTGAGCAATTTGCGGGTCTGTCAAGTACTCTGCAGAATACCGATACACAGTACCTTGGTGGCTGTCATGACCCAAACTACTGTGTACGCAGTAGAATACTATTACTTGCTTCGCTCAGAATACTTTGCTCAATACTAACATATCTTCCACCAATTGATGACCTTGCTCAAAGCGAGCTCCGCGAAGTAGGGTGGGCGTAAATATTCCGCGCTGTCATCTCATACTACGGAACATTGTACACTATGTATGTGGCTAGGGTATCACACCAGCCGGAGCTCATACATTTTTCTTCATTATCGATTGCGCCGTTGTATGACAAAGTCTCACGGGCTGAGATAACTTTTCCTTGCGTCACGACAGCATGCCTCGATCCGACGAGAAGGGGTTTATGTGCGGAATGGAACACGGATTGCGGCTATCTTGGAAAATTGGTAGCATAGCCGGAGTCATGTCATGTTACTCGCTACCTCTACAACTCTGCTGTACGAGGGCGAGGCTACAATCGTTGGCGATGAGCTCATTGGGAACGGAGCGGTCGTGCATTGGTGATACCACACATAGTGGGCAGTTGAAGGGTGGGGCGTCCAATGCATGCATCTCATCCAGCTGCATGAAGCAAGCCGATTCATTGCTGCCCTAGGATATCGACTGGTTTCCCGTCTTTCGTCTTCTGCTTTCCCCCCTTCATGCTTCTTCCCCAGGCTCAGGTGTGATGATCGACAGCAGGAGAAGAATCGAGATGCCGACACCGCCTTCCGTTGGGCCTCACTGCTCGTCGCAAGGAACTTGCTGAGAAGGCCTTGGGCCGATGTCAACCAGGAGGTAGCCCCCACACTCAGTCGATCAATTCACTCAACAAGGCGAGCAGCTCATGTCTAGGCAGGTGCCAACAGACCGATGGATAACTTGAGCTAAAAAGATATTGACCGAGGCAAGTGCAAGGAGAAAGGGTGTTGAGAAGCCAGCGGGTCTACCCTCTCGCTACGGTGCTAGATCCATGTTGCACTTGTGAAGCCAAGGCGGGTCGCTTGCCTCCGTTGGGACGTTGGGTATCAACGCGCAGAAGCGCGGCCTCTTCAAGTGCTTTGGGCCAACTGGCTGCAGATCCCAGATCGGTGCCTTAACGACCCTGCGGAAAACCGTCGCGACCAATAGCCTGGCAACGCGCAACCCAGGTTTGTCATCATCGAGAAACAGGAAGACAACTGTGTTCTTGACAGGCGGTGGCCACTCAAAAGCGAGGCCGCGGTGCATCTAACTGCAGAATACTACCACAGTAGAAGGCCTACTCGCAGTGCCTCTCGTAGGCTTCTTTCCCCTTCTTCTCATTGAACAATGCCATTGAATCCATCGCATCTGCCCTTTAAATCCCCTGACAGACCATAGGCGCGCCAAGTTGCAGACATGCATGTCCGAGCCAAGCAGCAGCACTCCGGCGAACTGGCTGCTGCTGGCTGCATTGCGCATCTGCTTAAACCTTGTGCACTCACTGGAGAATGTCAATGGACAGAGCTACAAGTTGGAGCAAATATCGCGACTGGCGTTTGTGTGGTCGCACTGCTGCATCGCAGCAAGAAAGAATCTAGGAATCAACTGTCCCCAGAACAAGCCTTTTTGATCAATTCGAAGATTGTGATCATAACCGATCTTGTACCCCATAACCATAAAAGCAGCGACCTCTACTTCGTAATCTGCTCGCCGATTTTCTGGAACTGCTCTATCCGAAACTGGTCACACCGTAGCGAGGGCGGATCAAACGAGCAGTAAGTCGAACAAGAGTTTCCCTGAAGAGCAGAACGGGTGGCGGGCCTATCTTTCCGGGACGCAACAATGCGATATCTCCCTACCTTTAACGGCTCTCTTCCAGTTGGGCACATCAAACAGTGCGTCAGGTCGGGGTATCGTGCAGCTCATCTAAATTTCAACTGACTCTGGCCCTGCTCCAACTTCTTGCCGCGCCGTGGGGCCTTGTCCAGGGACGACGGATTGCCTATCCGCTTCTGTCCGCGTGAGCCTGTGCTTGTCGAACGACTGGCAACCGTCGTGCCACGTTCTTCCTCCTGAAGGTCTTTGGCGAGATGCCAGTCGAGATGACTCTGCAATTCTTCCGCGCTTCCGACACACGCATTGCAGCGTGAGCACGAGAAGTCGGTGATTGGCGTTTGATCTTCCCCTGACCGATTAACCTCATTGACATTTGCCTCGTCTGCATTGTGCTCTATCTCTGTTGTTTTGGCATCGGTTCCCGGATAGGTCGAATCTATCTTTCCTTCATCTGGGGTGACATCGTCCGGCTCGTTTCGAGAGGTTTCCTGCTTCGGAAAGAAGGACTGTATACCGGAATTGTCCAATCTTCGCCTCTTCTCTTCTCTACGTGGAGCGGATCCCACACCAGAATCTCCGGATGGTGCCCTAGATAGCTTTATATCGTCTCCCTTGATCAAGAACGAATCAATGCCCATGTTGCCAGTGACGCCATTCTCAAAACCTCCCACGCTCAGACTGAGATTCGAGCATGGCCAGACTTTACCTTCCTGGATAATCTGATTCAAGAGGTTCTGGGTTAGACCAAACAAAGCGTCCTCATCCAATGTTTTGCCTTGGGGGATACCACAGGAGCGTGATTTTGTCTGCCACTCGTGCCGATGGTGCAAATTGAGAATTTTCGGACGCCTTTTATTTTCCAATACCCCCTCCTCCACGAGACGGGAGAAGATGTCAGCAACGAAAATACGAAGCCATTTGCTAGCTTGGTGGACATTATTGATACTGGGACGAAATGATTTTGCAGACAGCATCGATTTGATCTGTGTGCGGGAGTTCACCTCGGAATAGTCAATGCCTCGAAGTGTGTTGTGAAGCCAGGTCCCATGTTCGTCGCCCAATTTGGCCTTGAATTGCTCAATAGGGATCTTCAATAGGTCTTTGATAGACTCTGTCTTGAAAAGTGATACTATCTGCTCCCCAAGCTTCCCACCTAGATTTCGTATCTTAGTGAATTTCATTTCCTGGAGAAAGTGCTGGACAGCCCGGTTTCGAATCACAGTTTGCTGGTTTGGTTTTTTGTAGCCTGACCCTAGCTTGCTCAACATTTTGTTGCTAGCCACACCCGCTGAACAAGTATAACCCAGCTTTTGTCGGATCTCGGCGCGAATGCTGCGCACGATCTCGGAGCCGACAAGGAGAGCCACATCATCCCAATCAGGATCCTCCAATTCTGATTCTCGATCATCCAGATCAACTAGAGCATCGGCCTTCCAGTCAAGGGCGGTCAAGGATGGTCGCGGAAGCTTCTCCGTAGGGTCATCATAAGGGGGTGGTCTGGAGAGCTCAGGGAATCGCTCCAGCAGAATACCATGTATCTGGGCGGATAGGTCGATGAATACTTCATCGATGCTAGCTTTCTCAACCTTTTGTCTATCGACAGGGAGACATTCTTTGATAAGAGCCAAAATTTGCCGAGACTGTGTTCGATAAGGATCTAATGAGACCTTGTGAGTCTGAATGTGAGCGGCGGCATCATCATGATAGGCCCATTTCTCATCGCCTTCTTTCCACGTCGCTACGTGCTGAGCGACGAGCTGGGGGCATAGTTTTTTCGCGTCCGTGACGGTACACAAACGGCTGATGCCAAATTTTCGGGCTGGATAGTTGATTGCAATCAATCCTTGCCTGCGCATGATCTGAAATGAGCGATGGTTCGGCATTCGACAGGCAGGCGTAACATACCACTGTTGTACTGCTAGGGGTACGTCCTCTTCCACGCCCAGTCTTATCATCTCACATTGGGCATAAAATGCATCGAGATCTGCACAGTAAATCCAGTAAGTTAATAAAAAGACAGACATATGATGAATTTGGCACACCCCGAGAACCTATGCATACCAATGTGAGCGACTACCCGAAGTGGGCAAGTCGTCGAACAGGAGGCCAGTAGATTCAATTGTCGGTAAGTGAAATTTGACCTTGGGGGCAAACTGCCGTAAGCTGGCGATGACCCTCGCCAGTTTAGGGGGGAGGACTCCATCGTTGTGATCGTAAGTGACTTTGGCAGGAGCGAGGCTTCTCCAGAGACTTGACAGATCAGTGAACCGCGATCGAACAGTGCTGCCTAACATGCATCGCGCGGCCCCAACAAGATAGGCTGCAAACGGCCTACTCAACTACAAATTCAACCCAACTACTTCACATGCACCCAACAGAGGGAGATCAAGTGATAATGAGGACTTGACAGTTCGAATGTTGTTGAGCTCGAGCGCGTCAATGTATGGGAATTACGCGTCAGAGCTGAGCACGGCCAACTTTACAGTATCTCAGAACGTCAGAGAGCTGGGAACAACGGATGGGGCTGGACTAAAATTTGGGCAATTGTCGTCTAGTCGGTTGGCGAAATCCATTGGGACACCTGGACACAAAAGGAAAAACATGGGGGGAAATCACAGCCATTCAGTTTAGAGTCTAAATTTATCTCGCCTGACTGGGAAACCGGGGCTAGGCTTCGCATCTCTTACATTAGATACTTGTGGCCTGAAGTCTGGCCCCAGTCAAGGAGTTGCAATGGTTGCATTCTACTGGTGTACAGCAACGATATCCAGTTTAATATCTGGAATTCTGACTTGAAATTCTGACTCTTTGTGGAGTCTTCTAGTCTTGAAGTTTCCCCCTGACTACAAGATCCGGTACCGCCGTAGTGGAGACTACAAATCTATCGAAAGACAGGAGCAAACAGCCAAGACGCATCTATAACTTCCAGAAATTACCTTATCTAGTGTGTGATTAAAGAGAGTAAGGGGCGATGTCGGACGTGGATCGAAAGCAATGTGACAAAAGTACTAAGTTTACCATGATTCTATCTTCGACTACGATGCCCACCAACCATAAGTAAAGGTGAGGATTGATCAAGCAAGAGAGCATAACGAGAAAGAACGGTTGATTTGCATACGCAAGCTTTCGCATCTCACACTCGCATAGGGCAAGGGAATGGCTATCTTGCTTAGCTGGCTCCAAGCTGGCGGCCTGCATCAGTCGGTCGGTCGAGACTTAAAACACGATTCCTTTTTCGTTGCTACGAACTGATCCGAAACATGGATGAAATGACAAATTACCCTCGCCTATCCCGTCTTCTCACCGTGGGAGTTTTTGAAAATTTTCATGGACAACTAAAGCACCCTTTTGTTGTACAAACTCAACCCCTCTTCCGTCGATGACGACCTCGACTATCTCTTGCCAAAATTTCTGACATGAGAGCCTCCATACATTTGTTACATCTACGACGCCATGTATGTGCTGGCATCGATGCCCTCTTTCGGGAACTCACTGGGGGGGAATGTTAGCATGCATAATAGGCAGAACGCTTCATCATCGAAACTTACGGAAGAGCGACTTCGAAGCGCTTTTCGATTTGCTTGAGCACCTCCTGATCTTGGTCCGTGCTGACGAAGGAAATAGCGAGTCCCTTAGTACCGAACCGGCCAGCGCGACCGACGCGGTGAAGATAGGAATCAGCGTCAGCGGGAAGATCGTAGTTAATCGCCAAGTTGATGCGTTCGATATCGATACCACGTCCGAAAACATCGGTAGCAACGCAGATCCGCTTATTGAATTCCTTGAACTCCTTATAACGTCGGATACTACCCAAAGCATTAGTATCATTTCAAGAATCCTACAGAAATGAAAAGCATACCGCTCTTCCTGGCTGACACCAGAGTGAACAGCGATAGATGGGAAGTTGCATTCTCGGAGCAACTTGTCCAATTCGGTAGCCCGGATCGTGCTCTTGACGAAGATAATGACCTGATTGAACTGCAGTTCATCCAACAGCTCGTTGAGCTTGCGATTCTTCTCGCGCTCATCTAGTTTGATGTAGTACTGTTGCAGACCATGCAGCGTCAACTTTGTGTCTTCGTCAACGTAATGCTCCGTTGGATTTTGCATGAACTTCTTGCAAATGGGTTTGATCTCATCGGATAGTGTGGCACTAAACATCATCACTTGCTTCTGCTGAGGCGTCGCACGGAAGATCTCCTGCACGTCACGACGCATATCTGTTGAAGTCAGTACAGTGGACGCGGTACATATGGGAGCAATGTAATAGCTCCGGTAAGATAAAGTGACATAGATAGACAAACATACCAATTTGATCAAGCATCTTATCACACTCATCCAGAACGAAGATGCGGACGCTTCGCAGGCTCAAGTGCTTGTCACGGATGAGAGCTTGGAGACGCCCCGGAGTGCCGACAATGATGTGAGGGTGGGTGTCCTTGCTTTTCAGGAGCTCGGCGTCCTTCTGAATGGGCGTGCCACCATAAAAGACGCCTGTCTTGATGTCGGGCATGTATTTGCTGAAACGGTTATATTCATTGCGAATCTGAAAGGCAAGTTCACGTGTGTGACACATGACAAGCACAGAGCATTCTCCTGCCACGGGCTCAACTTGTTGCAAGGTAGTCAGAACGAAAACCGCTGTTTTACCCAGACCGGACTTGGCCTGGCAGATAATATCACCGCCAAGGAGTGCCTGCGGGATACATGTTTGTTGAACTGTGGAGATTTGGATCCGAGTTAGAGAGGCTTCCCAAAAGATAAAACAAAGGAAGTAGGTATTTGGGAAGAGGCAGGCAGAGGTGATAAATCGTCAAGGTCCGTCCATCAATCGCATCGCAAGGCGTCGTTTCGTGACGTTATATCGCATCGTGTCGAGTTGTCCGGCGCTTCCAATCAAACTACTCAATATCCAACGAGCTGCACATGAAAGAAACAACAATCACGCCGTGCAAACCAAGGCATCATGACATGATGTCTCCTCCTCTTGCTGCCTCCCATCTCCATCGCAATCATGTTCAAGACGTGATGTGGAGTGTCCTGAGAGCCACGTGCATTTAATGCATACCGGCTACTACATTGCCATGATGTCAACTGACTGACTGGTTGAATGATTGATCTCGAATGTCCGTTGCCAAAATGGCATCTTGACATGTCACCTGAAGACATTGCAGTCTTGGTGCGAATCTAGCAATCCAGGGCGGGTTTACGCCCCCAAACCATGCCTCTCAAGTCAGGTCTTGCATGCTTTCTTGTTTGCTTTTATGATTGTTTCTCTAAAGATACCAGACTGAAGCATGTATTTTTTACCCGAAACC
>JAOYMO020446073.1:0-18877 GCA_025802455.2 Iodosphaeria phyllophila | reverse complement strand
GTGCCGGGCAGTTTTGAAATTCCGTTGGCTTTGAAGGCGATGGCGCAAACCGGCGCCTTCGACGGATTGGTGGCGCTTGGCGCCGTCATCCGCGGTGCGACCTCCCATTACGATCACATCTCAGGCGTAAATTCAATGAAATACTTACCAGCATAGTCCTCACGGCAAGTCTATAATCTTCGGACTTCCCTGGCGGAGCAAACACGCCCCAACAACGCCGCCGTGGTGCGCAGTCGGTCAGACCCGCGGTTCATGAATAATCAAAGCTGCAGTGCAATTCGCCACTCAGAGGTCTGTGTTGGTACCGCTCAGCTTTTTGACATACGTGAATTCTTACTGGACCATCGAGGTTCATCTTGAATATCGATGCATCAATACCTACGATTGAAGAAAATTGTGATGGCAAGGATTGGTGATAGTATTCCTTCAAAGTTTGATTGGCCGAGAGCGCCGGACGCGCCAGGACGCACCAGGAAAACATTTGGTCCCAGAGTCAAGACCAGCATGAGGAGATACGAGCTGATACGGGATCATATTTGAGCATAGCTCTCGATACCAGTATTTTGCAGCACAGTCTTCGTGGGATGCCGACGGGATTCAGGGGAAGATTTGAGCAGATCTTATCTCCGTCCTGCCGGTATGCAGCTGAACAGGTGAGGTGATACATGAGGAATAAATAATGAGTCTTAGAAATTCGCAAGCCAGGCACCAATCGACTCTCTCACATCAAGCTCAGGAGCATGATTGGGTCCCAGCAACCCTCGGCACTGGACTAACGCCGCAAGGTTGATGGGACGCCAACGGAAGCACATGGCTCTGGGCTCTGAAGCCTCACTGGCTGAAGGTTGCAGTATCTCACGTCAGATGCAGGTACAGTGACAACGGCTGCGAGTGGTAAATGGTTGGGCGGGAACCCGCCAAAACTCCAAGGCAGTGCATGTCTCTCTTGATTGATGTGTGTTTATGCTTCCAAATCAGACTGTTAGGGGCTTCCAAAGGTCCAACAAGGTCTGACAAGGTCGCACCACAAACTGTCGTGTCACTGTAGTTCAGGTGATGCCCGAGAACTTGGTCTGTTGGGTCAATGACTACTCTCGAGCTGAACAAAGCGCTGGAAATTCGATGGTCGTCTACGTTATTACAGTGTTACCTACGGTACCGGCAGACTGCAGCCGTCGTCGATTGAGATACCGGCACATCGCCTGGGATTCAATATCCACACAATTTATATCCTAGTGGAAAAAAATCTGTAGAGAGAAGACCCGGAGCACGCACGCTGCGCAAGCAGTACCAATGGATGCGGGGGGTATGATACGATATCTCATTGGATACACCTGACGGGTGCTGGGTTTTGGGAAGTGCCTTTGTCTGCAATGTGTACTTCAGTACCGGAATAGGGCCTCGTCTAATTTAAGCTTCCTGGACATGTCGGCGTTTGGGGATGCACGTGCCTGGGGGCAACATTGAATTATGCGTTTTCAGAGTGAACATCCAGGGTCTCGGATCTTAATGTCGAGAATATCATCGAGGTTGAACGCGAATATCATAACCGCATAGGCCTCAGCTTATGTGCGCCTTTTGATTTCTGAACCTGACCAAGAATTACCAGAAATATAGCACCACTACCGTATGCTTGGGCAAACCACATGCGGACACCTACCATAACCTTATAGAATTATCTCCTCCCCCAATTTTCGATTAACCCAAAATTGGGGGAGGAGATAACTCTGTAAGGTTTTTTCAAGGTCATTTTTCTGACGTATTTCTGGAAATATGGAGTGTACGGTGTATTAAAGTAGTACATCGCTATGCATGTACTGCACTTTGAGTGCTTGCCCTGCAGCACTCACCACCTTGTAAGTATTTGATGAATTTTTGAGACCCATCCCGGCCCTCTCATTGTATCTGACATGGGCAATTTTGAGACAGCCATGTTACCTCTCAGAGCTTTTTTTTTTTTTGTGATGTTGGGTGATGCATTGGAACAACAACGACAATGTGGTGGATTGAAGCTGTCGTGATGGCATGCGACCGGTCAATTCTGCCAGTTGCTCAGGCCTATCGTAATACCTCAATGTGGTCTGTGCTCATGGTTTCTCCCCTTTTCGCCCACACCAATTCGAGACTCTGCCGTACTGGCCTATTAGAGTGTCCGCATGTGGTTTGCCCAAGCAGATGGTATCCCAGTGTCGCGAGTACATCGAATCGTTCTTCGGCGGGCGGGTGGAGATGTCGGTGGGCGGCAAGGGTGTGTTCTGAAATGCTTGTCCCCGTTCTCGTCAAGCCTAGCGCTGATGCGCCCTGGGGTTCGGGATGCATTGAAATGCACTGATTGATACGACACAACCTCGGCCAAGAATCCATAACTTTGTTTTACCACCAGGTATTGTGGCCTGCCCATTTTGACGGGGCGTTGCCCAGACTTTATGGTCGGCCTATCATAATTCGCAATGAACCGTCAGTTCGTCAATCGCTGATTGCAAATCGGCACATATTCTTGCGCTCGTTGCACCAAGGTCACTTGATGACCGGGAGGCCGAACTGGGGTCCAGATTCTGGCCGCTAGCAGGCTGGGATGGACATCCTTGTTGGTTTTCACTGCATTGTATTGCGGATCGAAATAGGTACGCATCTGTCCGTTAGGTATCGGTAGTTTTCGCGGGCTAAGTATTATCGAATAGGGTGAAGATGCGAAAATACTAACTTAGAGCACTCCATTTCGAGAGATCGTGCCCCAAAATATGGAATCCCTAGTATCCACTCGTCCTACCCTTGTGAGGACACCCCCTTCATCCTTCCGCCGCCTATCCTTCCTTGCCCAGGTCACCCTTATCCTCCGGTCCATGTTCGGCTTTCAAGAGGCCAGGGGGTCCTCTACGATATCATGTTCTGTGCCCCTTCTTAGGAAACGAGCAGCGCACACCAACGCCGTTGATAGGTACATATTATCCAGCTTACCCTAAACTGTATCGACTTTACCAATAGTCCTCCTTGCCGTTGTCGCGACCCGACCGATCTATGAGCTGTGTATGAGTTGAGTGGCCTTATTCCGAGAGCCAGTAATGAGCCATGAGTGTCATCGAGCCATAGCACGCCGTCATCGCCCTCACCTTGTAAAACAGCCCCACGCAGCCTTTCCATCTATCGATCAACGATGTTTTAATACGCACGACTACATCTTCTACGACTCACAAAATATACACGCGAGGATCTTTTACTAAGATCTGGAATGCGGGACAGCTTGCGATAATACATGCGACTGACGTGAATAGCTGGGAGCAAGGACGAAACCATGGTCAACAGATCGGATGCATTACGGGGCATATGCCCGACGCCCTTCTTTCAGGAATCCAGTTTCGAGGATAGCAGAGGATGTGTGTTCTTCAGTCACCTACGCCGGCTTAACGTTCTTGTTTTACTAATCCATTGCAGTTATTGGGGGCAGAATTTGCGAACATTTTACAGATGAAATCGCCTGTTGTCTACCATGCCCTTTGAGCGATTGGGCGTACTCAGACAACTTTAACCAGGCGACCTCTGTTGCCAATTGGCTTAGTGTGGTAGGCTTGCTATGCTGCCTTTTTCTTCTGCTCACCTGGGCTGTTCTTCCCATCGAAAAGACCAACCGACACTACCTGAGCATAAGTCTCACCGTGGCCATCACGCTTATGAGTGTAAGTCGAAGCTCTATTGGTTTAGAAAATTATATTTTGTGGCTTGCTCATCCAAGATGCACAGATTAGTTTCATCGTCCCGCTAGGGCAGCACCCAGAGCAATGTTACGACGCGATCACTCCGAACGGCATGGATTCCGACTCGACCTGTGCTGTTTCTGGCTCTCTTCTGCTCGGTGGCGGGTGGGCAGCAGCCATGTGGGTAATGTTGAGATCGCTGTCTCTTCATCTCCAGATCGTGTGGCAAGTAGTTGTGGGTCGTAACTTTATGTGGATAGCTCACATTGTAGGCTGGGGTGTTCCAGTCATTGGGTTGTGTATTCTCTTGATGCTCTCTGGCGTATCATACAGGTTTGGCGAGACATGCCATATCAACCATACAGCCAGCCTGGGTGATTTCTGGATCCCCCTCTTGATCGTTGCCGGATTTGCGTTCCTGCTCCAATCCATCA
Source organism: Iodosphaeria phyllophila (assembly GCA_025802455.2). Taxonomy (NCBI): domain Eukaryota; kingdom Fungi; phylum Ascomycota; class Sordariomycetes; order Amphisphaeriales; family Iodosphaeriaceae; genus Iodosphaeria; species Iodosphaeria phyllophila. Next base: position 14,751 of record JAOYMO020446073.1, on the reverse strand, counting down.
CATTCGGCTACTGTGTCCGTGTTTACCTAGCGTCTCTCGCTGACAGCAATGCAACGACTGAGGTGTCTGGTATGGGCGCGTCGGCCTACACGAATAGCATCAGGAACATGACACCACGGCAAGCGTACCGACGAGTTCGACGAGTCTTAGAATTACAGTGGCGGGGCATCATTCTTGTGTTGATCATTATCGTCGACGTCATTCTTTTCACCATCGTTTTCCTTGACCTCGACAACACGGAACAGAGTTTCCAGATAGATCCAGCAAAAGCCAGCGATTGGACCAACTGTTTGATGGAAACAAATGGGAACAAGAACGCTTGCCTGTCCGAGGCAAAGAATTTGGTTGTCAACCTTTCGACAGTCGTTGCCGTTCTCGTGCTATTAACGGTTAGTATCACGCATTTTCGTTTGCTCCCTACCCTAACCTTGCAAAGTTAATTGAAGCTAAGAAGCGAAACAATGAACAGTGGAACGGTCTTTGGCTGCTGATCCTGCTGGGCCGATGGGAGATGTTCCTCGGCTGGAAGGAATGGGCCTCCTCGCTGAGAGCCAAAAAGCCACAAAAGGAGTTCGTGTCGGTCGACGCGCAGAAGGAGCTTAAAAAAGATCCCCGATCTTATGAAATGTTGTCTCGCTCTTCCGAACGGACGGACTCCGTACTAACGCCCGTCAGCCCGGCCCGAACACCACCACACGGGATGCAACCGGCAACGAGCTACTTCCCAACGACTTCCGTAGGCGGGAATAACTATCAAACCTACTTCCAAGACTACCGCGCCCACGCAAATTCTTCTCCGTTGGCTCATCCGATGCACTCTGCCGACAGCGGGGGCGGGGGAGGCTGGGATGGAGTGGTCCCGCAGCAGTCCACCTGGCCTGCTGATCCCGAAAAGACCGGCGGGACGCGCGGGTGATTCTTGGCACCACTCATACTTCTATCGATGCGAATCCTTTAGACCCATAGCCGAGCTCTGTTTCGCATCTTCGCATTACGCTCAATGAAGAAACAGGGCTATCTTACGGCATACCATCTCTCACGAGCCTTTCATGATCTCATGCTCCGCCGATACGATAATCTCTTACAAACCTAGTTTTTTCTTTATTTTTTTGTTAATTCTTATTCTTTTTTGGCTTAGCGATTTGGGAAGGCGGATCTACATGGTCAAGACGAGTGACGACAATGATTGTTGTACTTCTATGTTCGTGTTCATACTTTTTACGTCAGTGGATCTGCATGATGGGAGTTGAACAGGCAGGCAAACGGCGGAAAACGAGCCGAGGGCAGATTCGGCATGGCGCCATTCTTTTCTTGAATCTGACTCACTTGGGTCACTGGCTGGATGGTCCCGAGGCTCAAAATTGAGGGGGGCCCTTTGGGTAGAAGAATGGCGTTAGAGTGGTGGGCAGACTTGGCTCGACATTTTCGAGTGACGGATCGTGGACTGATGGAACTGGACGACCTGGGTTCTGGACAAACCAAGCGTTTTCAGTAATAAGGGGATAGGGGAACGGAGTAGCGCCAAGAGGAAGGAGAAGAGAAGCATGAGACAGTCAAACTGCCAACGAGAAAATATGCACAAAATCTTGTGTATCTATAGGTGGCGATAGGATGAAGCGAGCTCACAGGTTTTCATACCTCGTGTGGAGAGATCTGGGATCCCTGCAGAGGGAGCTGGGCCTTATAAAAAGTATCTTTATAGCACTTTACTGATAAGCCTCACGACTGCAATGCCTCTTCAGTTGCAAAACGTCCGGTCACAGCTGAGACGTCATGTCCATATAAATAAATTAGAAATGTAGCCTACAAAGACTCTCGGCTCATGGGATACCGTATACAAAATGAAGAAATACTCACAAGGACACCACTGTTTATCTCGTAGTACACTCCCAATGTCAATCCTGGAATAGTATACAAACTCGCTCGTTTCAATAAACGGAAATCACAATGCCATTGCTCTGTTCTTGTCAAGCCCGATTCTGTCTGCGAGCTTAGGATAGCCCACTCGCTTAAACGACTTCCCAACAATGACCCATTCAGATGCGTGGTCCAACCCTCCAGCCTCTTCTAACGGTAGATATTGAAGAACCATGGCGCGGATGTTTTGGGGGATTCGTGATATTGTGGGAGATGATATGACCGTAGCAGCTCTCGGCAGCCCAAGCTCACGCTGGTGCCGCCCAGCACGATCCGGTAACTGCGATCCCTGGCGGCTGGCGGATACTAGCAGTTTTACCGTTACCAACATCACAGTTGAATTTGAGAGCATTAAGAACGGCCAAGTTGAAAGCCGTTCCTGAAGAGTGTACTTCTTATGCGAATTGAAAATATCTCTTGAGGGGGTCCAATATTGATTACCACACCCTTAAACCGGCGATTCATCGGCAAGATCCATTCAAGTTCTACGGGTAAATAGATATCGTGGTGAAGGAGGCAAGCAGTCTTTGAAGCCGGCTGACCCGTCCCAAGTTTTCAAGGGTTTCTAACAGCCCTCAGTCTCAGTTACTCCGATCAGCCGGAACTGTCGGGGCGCTGCTCGCAGCAACCATGTCCACGAACCAGGCACGCGAAGGCAGATTCACAGCCCGTGTCGGCGCTCCCTGTGCACATGGGCTTACCACAGTAACTCGTCCTGGTGCAGTGCAGCCCCAATACCTTGATTTCACTGGCTGCTGAGCTTACCAGTAGCGGCTCGCGACATCGGCCGTTCACTCAATTCAAACACGCCTCCATCCAACTTAGTAGAAGAGTTTTCAACTGATATCAGTATCTGCAATTACATCATATCCCTTTCTACGGCAATGGGAACATGAAAGGTATGGGCCATCAATTTCATGCTGTGTTTGCATTTTGTAAGGTTGATGGTTGAGAACAAATCCAAATTCCCGTCACATGAGCTCTATCTTGAGATGTGTTATGATTTGTAACATGTTTAGTCGCCGAATGATATGTGACTGATATCATGAGGATTCCAAGGCTACAGCGACTACAGCAACGGGGATAACGACAGTAACAGATACCGGACCGAGATATCATGTTCGTGCTTATGAGCTTGAGCAGCTTGCTGCTGCTGCTCGGAGGGTACGTGCATTATCTCTGGCGAGCAGAAGCAGCGCTCGGCGAACCATGGAAGCCGGATGAAGGTGCACGCCTCTTTGCACAGCGCCCACTGCCAGAACCTTTATCTTCCAACAGCATTGTGGACTACGAACTCCCACTGTCGACGCGAGGACGCGATGTGGTGGACTCGCGAGGCCGTCGCTTCAAGCTTGCCTCGGTCAATTGGTATGGGGCCAGTGACGAGCTGTTCGTACCTGGTGGGCTGGATGTCCAGCACCGGTCCATTATCGCCCAGACAATCCGGCGACTCGGCTTCAACAGCGTTCGTTTGCCGTACGCCGACGAAATGATCATGCGCAACCCGGAAATCCTGCCGCATCTGGTCTCTGCCAATCCCGATCTGGCGGGCATGCGAGCCCTTGATATCTACATTGCCTGCGTGGAAGCCCTGACGGATGCGGGGCTCGCTGTCATTATCAACAACCACATCACCAGCGCTACATGGTGTTGTGGTGCTGACCCGTGCGATGCGGGCTGGGCCAACGACTACCTGGGCCCCATCTGCCGCGTCTCTCAGAGCGAAGAGGATTGGATACAACATTGGGAGACAGCCATGATGCGCCTGGTAGACAATCCACGTGTCATTGGCGCCGACTTGCGCAATGAAGTGCGCGGTCTATGGGGAACGATGCCCTGGGGTCGTTGGGCCGACGCTGCCGAGAAGTGTGGAAACCGACTACTCAAACTAAACCCGGACTGGCTTATCATCGTTGGCGGTACCGAATCCAACAACGACCTGGTCGGCGTTGCGGTCCGGCCCGTCCGCCTTGACGTGGAGAATCGCGTCGTCTATTCCGCGCACGTCTACGCTTGGTCCGGGTGGGGCAGCCAAGAAGGTCGCTACGCCAAGCGGCCCTACGAGTCCTTCGTCGAGGCTATGCGGAACAACTGGGCGTACCTGATCGAGGGCGATGAGGCCCCGGTCTGGATTGGCGAGTTTGGTGCGCCGCACCACCCCAGCGTGGGCGACGCACATTATTGGACCAACCTGCTGCGTTACCTCAAGACCATAGATGCCGATTTCGGTTACTGGGCTATCAACCCGCGGAAGCCCAAGGAAAACGAGAAGGAGACGTATTCTCTTGTTGAAGACGATTGGGTCACCCCCGTTCTGGATTACCGGATGCGCGATATGACGGAGCTGATTGTTGGGAATAAAGGTAAACGCGAGGAAGCGAAGAAAGAGTTCGACGAGATGTAAAGAAAGGGGGGCGCTGAAGTATCATCTATCTATCTCTTGGTCACTAGATCTCGCTAGGTTACATTGCTCATCTTGCTTTATCATGGAGCCGTATAGTCATTGGCGTTGGCGAAGCGAGCGGAGCACGGAGCGCGCTAGGACATGTCTATACTCGGAATGTTTGTATATGTATGAATATATTGTGCACCGTACAGCGAGGAGCTTTGCTCGTGAGGAAATAGGAGATCTTCAGTTGGATAGTCACGTCTCGATAGTCGCGGGTTGCTGCAAACATCCGAATACCAGGGAATATGAAGGTTACGGCCAGTAAGTAATTATCTGGAGCCGAGCATTATTGAGTCAACCGCGGATGGGTCGCGTTTGCAGTGGCTTACTTTCTTCCTCTACAAGTGTTTCTCTATCCAGTCGTAATATTATGCGCCGTCACTCCGTGGTTCGTGCTCAAGTAAACCTACAGATTGGAATCTCATCTCAACGACGCAAGTAAAGGCCTTGTAGAAAAGGCACCAAGGTATACTGCATGAAGAAGAGATAGAAGAGATAAACAAAGAGCGGAAGATGGTCACAAGGCGATATGAGCTTGTATGTGGCGTAACCACCGCATAGGGGGGCTAGACCATCTCTCTGGTTTGCTCTAACGGCTCTATCCTTGATCTGTCAATATGACGGAGACATTCCATATCTATCAACATCTCAGGCTCAATTGATTTAGCCATCACCAAATAAAAATCGCAGTCAAGCAGTATTCGAACTGCGAACCAACTGGATTGTGTAACACAAGACTTGGGTCTCCTTGAGAGGCAAGCCGAGCGCATACCACTACACTACGCCTGCTTTCCCCCGCCTAGGTGGCACCTCAGTAAACCACCACCCGCTTCCGCTACCGCCGCGAGACCGACGTGCCAAGTTCATGTGGAAAAATGGCGAAATCGGAAAGGAGATCAGAAAATGGTAAATGTGAGGATCATGGGAGAGACCGACACAAAAAGCGAAAGATCGGGCTACCGATCAATTTGATCACTGGACGAATCTAGCGGAACAGCTACTTCGCGGATGAGGAAGAGGTTATTGTGAGACACAACATTAGGCAATCCATTTAGCATTGGTGAATTGCAATGGGTGGTGTTGCTGCTTTCGCTGTGTAGCATGTGGCCTCCAAGTTAGTATCAAATAGTAAGTCAGGAAGCAAGATCCATTTCGTTAGGAAACAGTTGACCTGTTATTCCCCCTCACGACTTTTCAAAATAGATACATGATTTGAAGTCTGGAACTTCCGAAGAAAAAAAGCTGGGTTGATCGAACATGGGACCTCCAGTTCTCTCCAGACACGAGCCAGACGCATCCCACTGTACCATACCGGTATCCCTGGACGAGCTGGCAACAGCTCCGTGAGCCAACCGATTAGTTCCGGGCCGCCGCGCCGGTTCTGTCATAGAGCCAGCTAACACACGAGAATTACAAAAAAAGAAAGAAAGAAAGAGACAGAGGACAAAATCAACACAGATTTTCTCTCGATTTTTTTCAAAAAAAAAAAAATAAAAAGGGCAAAAGCGAAGGATCAGTTTCCCGATCAGTGAGTTCAGACTTGAATTTCAGCTACTTCGCTGATAAGTGATGCATTTATTGGAATTCATGAGTGGCGGTACACCACCGGTCCAATCAGGTTTGGGGGAAGGTAGCACACATGCCTCTGCCTGCATGGCGATGCCTGACCAATTGTTTGGGGTGCAGGGCTCCTACTCCGTCCTCCCCTTACCGGTATTCTGTCCCCAGGCAATGGATGCGGAACATGGTCTAGAATCTGATCAACAGTGCAAGACGTCGCGAATTTTTCTATGATAGAATTGTAGATGCCGCAACTAGTACTTTCTAATTAGTCCGTGAAGTAGATAGTCGAAGTCAGCGGCGTATGGAGCTATGGTGCATGTGATGATTGAGGGCATAATGTCGGAAGAAAGGAGGTAGCATGCCATATATTGTCTGCAAAGAACCTCTTGTGCAAGGACTTCCTACTCAACAGGAGATAAGAAGGGCGAGAGTAGCACCCAGAAAGTTTCTTCTTGAACAGCTTCTAAAGGCCTTACTACACCCCTCGCTGGAGCCTAGTGTTCACGGTCCGCATGGCAACTCTTGCTGGATAAGCATACTGTGGCTATAGTAGTGAAGTAGCATCATTACAGTGCGCACAGCTTAAGGGGGAATTCTAACTGAGGAGGCAAGGAACCAGGAGCACTCAGAAGCTCGGAAAGGTCCGACCAACCGCCTTGTTCAACCAACGTTTTAGTTTTATCAACTTACGGGCTACCGATTCTAATAGTCGAGGTGTCTGACTTGGAGCTCATCACACCTGGTCATGTTCAAAATAGTTGTATCGTTATAAACGGGAGAAAGCATCAGAATCTTGACTGCTCATCTTGGATGATCCAGACGCTCTCTTAACAAACCCATGCACGAATCGTGACAAGACGATCGGACATTCCTGGCCATCACTACAGTAATATGAAGGTAGGACATTTCGAGGTCACCTACTAGATGATACTCTGCTTGGGTTTCTAGGGTTCTCGACCTCGCGGATTTCGTTTTTTCCTCACATCTTCCATCACGAGCCCCTTTCCTACCCCCATATGGCTCAGTGTGTGACCTCTAAACCGCCGCTGTGTCTTTTCCTATAATGTTATCTCTTGTCTGCTTCATCCTCATGTAGAACTCTTCCGCCTCCTGCTCCGTTACCGATTTACGTTGCGTCACTAGGAATTTCCGCTGTACCTCCCGTAGCGCGGCTTCCACACTCTCTGCATTCCTCTCGCCCCCAGCAATGGACTGGATCGCCTCCCGCAGCTTCTTCGTAAAACCGGCCCTTTGTCTCTTGAGGAATTGTACTTGATGCTGGCGTCCTGATTTACCCAGTCGATACTCCGTCGGTGGCTGAAAATCATTTTCCGCTAGTCGAACCGCTTCTAAATATCTACCGTTGAGCTTTTGCACAAACCGCATCAGATGAAGAAAAGCCTCCGCCTTCAATCGAATCTCCTCATCACTTATGAGTTCTGCTAGCTCCGTTTCTAGATCAGGCTTAGGCAAGTGGACCGAGGCCATGATACCAGCTGCCCTCTGTTGGTTGGTATGCTCTTTGCGTCTTTGCTTTAATGTGTTATACATCTTTGACCTGAGCTCTTCTTTCCGTTTGGCGACGATGAGTTCTCGACGCGCTAGGATCTTGTCTAATAGCTCCCGGTCCGGATCCGAAAGCTTGTCTCGGTATCCCGGGCCGTATATATCAATCAGGGCATACTCCCACTTTGTGATCATCTCGGCCGGCAGAGGTGGGTTATCTTTCACGAGTCCCCGAATTAACTCTGGCGATGCAGGTAATTCGAATGGAGCTGGCTCCGCAGCTGCAGAAGATTCATGACGAGCGTTCGCGAAGCACAACCAAAGAGAGGGAACCGAGGTTTGAAATAGGATCTAACGCCCATTGAGCCGTCCTTGGGGCTGCTGCTGCTTCTTGCTGAGCGAGCTTTTAACGATAGGTCTGACAGTACGGAATTGCGAGAAGCTGCGTGCCTGTACGAACTGCGTTGCGCGCAGCAAGTTACGGGGCGCCATCTGGGCAGCTTAATAGGCCGTGATAATGCTAGATTAAAAGCTCAGTTTCGCATTTTCCATGAAATGATGGTGACGATGTTGCCTTGAGATCCGCGACAGCCGGTCACGGGTAACTCGGGCTGGATTCGAGCGGCGACCAATATCGTACTAGTTGGGCCTCGTAATCCGGGCGAATTCTTTCAGATAGACTGGCAATCTGAAAATGTAACACGACATTTACGACACAGCGCTATTATGTCGTGCCAGCACCAATGCGTCGAGTATATTCATCATGATTTTTTTCCTACAGGTATGTTGGCACGTGATACCCGCAGGCTCGGCACGTCGCGATCTGCTCATAACGCACGGACGGGTTCTTCACACCGAAAATGTCAAAACAGCGAACTCCGCGTTTGGCACAGATTAAAACGAGATTTCCAGAAGGGATCGAGCCAAGAAATTTGAGTGGTTTATGAAGCTACATATGAAGAATTAATTGCAGGAAAACATAAGAAGGACGAATGTCATCGAGGCTCGGGATCTGGCTAGGCTAGTCTCCGACCTCCTAAGTTCTCTGACAATAATTGATGTCAAGCTAGCGATTCTAACGAAGTTCATCACTGTGAATTTTCTGAGTCTAATAGAAATTTGGTTGTTGTATTCCCATAATATTACAACAAAAACAGAGACGGCGCCCGAGAATGCAGTCCTTCACCGAGTAGCCTGGCTATTGAGGTTCCTCCACCCATGATGCTGCGACCTCCCTCGCCGTACCATCCTCCACAGCCTTCTCGCCCGCTTCCGTCTGTGGCCCCCTGGATCTCCCGTGAAAGTCTTCCAACTGCCCTTCTGTCAACGAAAACCCTTGCCTGGCTAAGGACTCCTGCTGCGCTTGTCGCAGCGCGGCTTTCATGCTCGCTGGATTCCTCTCACCCTTCGTCATGGCCTCAAGCTTTTTCCGCAAGTTCTCTATGAAGTTCCTCCTGCTCTTCAAAAGCGTCTTTCGATGTTGGTTGATGATTTGTCGATGCTGTTTAGTCTTCTCTTGTGGTCCGAAGTCACTTTGGACCAACCGAACAATGGTCGAGTACCCCGTCTGGATTCTCTGCAAAAAGAATAGCAAGTCGTCTACAAATAGTTTCGCTTCGGACAGCAGCTCCTCGTCACTTATGAATCGTGCCAGACGGTCCTTTGAGGAGCGGCCTCGCACGAAAGCGATATTGTCCTCACGCTCATTCTCCTCCCGCTCGATCCGAGTCTTACTTTGCTGTTCTGCGATAATTGTCGATCCCCTTTGCTCGATGTGCTTTTCTCGTCGTTTCAGATACTTGTCATATCCTTCTTCTCCGAGTAGTTCACGCCGTTTAGCGATTATGAGTTCCCGCCTCGCTTGGACCTTCTCGAGCATTTCCTGATCTGAGCCCGATAACTTATCCCTGAATCTCGGACCATGCACGGCGAGCAAGGCATTCTCCCACATAGTCAGCGTGTGAGGGCTTGCCTTCATCCAATATGTAATTTCTTGCTGGTTTGCGGTTGCAGATGATTTCCGCCGAGTGTCAGCTGAGTGTGACTGAGGAGCAGAGATCTGGCTGGGAATAAGGCGAATTCTATCGAAATGACTTTGAGGATACGGTTGCTTCTCGTTGCTTAAAAATTTGGCGATGGGCCTTGTAGTACTGAGATGCAAGAAGTGGCACGCTTTCGCTGCTTGCGTCGCCCGCACAAAACTGCAGTGTGCCATCCGAGATCAACGTGTACGTGTGGAGTACTCCGCACGTTGATTGCACTGAGGGCGCTGGCTTTGCACTCTCCTTGATGTATCTCCTTGCTGTACTGTTGATGACGATGATTCCGCTTTAATTCCTACGAGCAGCCGAATGGGGTGGAGGTCAAAGAGTTGACTTGAAATTTTCATTGCAGTGGAAACGCCTTCTAGAATTGGGACAGGAGAACAAGCCATGACTACCCAAAACAAAAAAAAGTAAAACCATACAACACCAAGGATTCCCAGGTCGTCACCGACCCCAGTACTAGTTCGGCGCTTTCCAGCTTATCTAGGGGAGAGCGGACGGGATCCCGAGTATTCTGGAAGCTATGGTCGTATGTATCAACATGTGGTTTTGTTGAAATACATGATTGATGTAGGTATTGCAATCTGGTCTGGCTACCAGCGTGATTGTGGAGAATATCGCGGGGGAGAGAATGGTAGAAAGAACAACTGCAAGATCCTAACTCTGAGTAGCGGAAACACCGCGATGGTGAAGATTTGATTATGCAGAGTAGCAACCTGCTTCGTATTAACAACCATTAGATATGACTTGTTAATACTGTAATGATAATGAGGCTCGAATTTGTGTGCAGACGAACTTGTCAGTGGTCACCATGCAAAGACCCAAGGCAAAGGTGCCACTAGTTGAGAGACGGTCATAACATGGAGTAGCGAAAATACTGAATTGCCCGGGGGCGTAGGCAATCAGTAACCCTACATTTTGCAAACCTTTTGGACCACCTTTTTGGGAGGGCTGTTTGTTTGCCTGGCGTTTGCATCAGTGTATCAGTGTAGATCACAACGGTTATTGACACTGGTTCCAGTGACCTCAGCGGTCAAGGCGGATGTAGCCAATTAATGTAGCGAGCCTCCTGGAGTCTTGGTAAAGTTATTGACAGGAAACGATAGTCAGTTTCGTCAATTCAATCAAGGCATAGGATAATATGATAGTCTGTCAAGTTGACTGCTTGGTAATAGGAATTGTAGGGCATCCATCTCTTGTGATGCTGCTGCAACTGCAACTCCAGAAAGCTTCCTACGATAGATACGGTGCTGCCGGCATGAAGAACGGACGAGATATTGTCATTCACAGAGGGTCTCGGCGGATACGGGGCCGTGAGCTGTGAGTGGGGAGAGCACACAGCACGGTGCCGGCAGCGAGAGTGGGCGCATTCTGCCGCGTGCAATGGTTCGATAATCCCCGCGTCCCCGGCACCGGCTACCGGCCCGCAGCTTATGCAGCAAATTTTTTTGGGCGTCTGCAGCTGGCAGCTGCAGCAGGAACCGTCGTATTTTGTAGGGACCTCAAGCGAGAACCCAAGTCACTCAAAAGCCAGCCAAAGTCCATTTCGTACTACTGTGTACAACGCCTCCCCCGAAGCTGCTGATAATATCTTCTCCAACATGTACGGGTCCGCCTGACTGTCTTTCAAGAGGTTGTTGAGCTCTGTGAAGCTGCGTCAGCAATCTTTGAACGGACGCGAAGCTCAAGAAATAGAATATCTTCTTCGCTTGATCGCAAAGCCTGTTGGATTGCTGTCACCATGAAGCGCAAAGCCGAATGTTCGCTGGCTCGAGAAGATAAGCTCTCTCCAACCAAAAAGAACAAATCTGGTAAGCCGGTATCTTGTGCTTAGTGCGAACGTAATTCAGCGCAACCCTCTATCATACTATCAACCCACTGTAAAGGTATATCTCTAGGAGTTGTTCTGATCGGTTTTAGCAGCTCCCGTCAAGAAGAAGGAAAAGGAGAGGGACAGTCAGATCAAGTCCCGTTTTCGACAAGGCCTATTTGACTCGTCAAATCTCAATTCATACACACAGCAATACGGAACATCGTCGCCCTACAAACACTGCGTGATTGATTCGCTAGTTCATGACCAACTTCTCCGCAATGTACGCAGCGAGATCAAGGACAGCGTTTCCTTTACGACCAAGGAGACGGACATCTATAAGATCCACCAGTCAGGCGACCTGGCGAATCTAGACGGACTCGACAATTCAGCTCTGGAAAAATTACCAAGCCTGCTAGCTCTTCGCGATGCTCTCTATTCGCCTGAGTTCCGCGAGTATGTCGCTCATATTACGGGCAGCGGGCCTCTGAGTGGTCGCAAAACCGACATGGCCATCAACGTGTACACACCCGGCTGCTATCTGCTATGTCATGACGATGTCATTGGTAGTCGTAAGGTCAGCTACATCTTGTACTTGACCGATCCTGATATTCCCTGGAAGCCTGAGTGGGGCGGAGCTCTTCGTTTATTCCCCGTCTCGGAGATGCCCGGTGAAGACGGTCAAGTCGCCAAAGTACCGTCGCCTGATGTATCTAAAATCATCCCGCCAGCCTGGAATCAACTGAGTTTCTTTGCTGTTCAACCTGGGGAGAGCTTCCATGATGTGGAGGAGGTGTATCATGCAGCCAACAAGGAGCAGCTTGTGCAGGGGGGTGGACGGGTTCGCATGGCCATCAGCGGGTGGTTTCACATCCCTCAACCTGGAGAAGACGGCTTTGTTGAGGGTGCTGAGGAGAGGGCTGCCAAATACAGCAGTTTGATGCAGCTTCAAGGAAACCCTGACCAGTACGACGAGCCCCAGCTAGCTAAGTTAGCGAGTTCTGCAGAAACCGAAGCCAAAAATGGCGAGCTCCAACCAGAAGACGTGGAGCTAGGTGATAATGAGCGAGACTTCGAGTATTTACTGCAGTACATGTCGCCCACTTACCTAACGCCAGATACCATGAAGCAGGCGAGAAAGTGGTTTGACCAAAATTCGAGCATCACATTACCAAGTCTTTTGAACAAGAAGTTTGGCCAGAGATTGAAACAATACATTGAGAAGCAAGAGAACACGTCGCTGCCCGAGGATAGTGTTAAAATCGAAAAGACTGGCTGGAAGGTGGCTCGTCCTCCCCACAAACACCGCTATATTTATATGCAGCCGAGTGAGGCTAGAGAGAAGAATCAAGACGGAGATAGTGACAAGGCTCAAGAATCACCACTGAGGGAGCTGATAGACGAATTCCTCCCAAGCCCACAGTTTCGCCGCTGGCTCCAGATGGCTACGTGCTCCCAGATTGAAAGTCATGATCTTTTAGCTCGGCGTTTCCGGCGGGGCAAAGATTATACTTTGGCTACCGGTTATACTGGGCAAGCACGACTGGAGATCAATCTCGGTCTCACTCCGACGGGAGGCTGGGGAGACGTGGATGAGGACGGTATGTTAGTCGAACAGGACACTACGACAGCTAGCACGTCCACAAATGGAACCACCGAGAGAGAGGCACATACGCGGGTTTCGAGCGAAAAGTCTGCCCTAGGGGGGAAAGACAAGGCAAAAAAACAGGTTTCTAAATCCAAGCCCGAGCTCGTGTCTCCAGGCTCTAGCGAGGCTGAGACGGAGCTGCAGGAGGACGACGAATCAGGGGAGGATAATGGCGGTGACGAGGATAAAGAGAATCGTGCACCATCGAAAAAGCCTGCAACCCAGCCTGAGCAAGACGATCCCGACGTTGGTGGTCAGGAGATTTACATGGCGGCCGAAGATGAGGATGACGCTGCGGACGCGGCGGTGTACAAGGCCGGTCGTGTTGGAGCGGAAGACGAGAACATCTTGTTCTTCCAAGCGGCTTCCTGGAATAAGTTGACGATCGCGTTGCGTGACTCGGGCGCCCTGAGATTTGTCAAGTATGTGAGTCGAAGGGCCCCAGGAGATCGCTGGGACGTTTCCGGTCTCTATGGGATCACGGACCTGGAGGAAGATGCCGAGGAGGATACCGAAGACGAACAGGATGATGAGGGGAGTGATGGTGTAGAGGAAGATGAGGACGAAGAGGATGGCGCTGACAAAGAGGATGAGGATGAGAATGAGGAAGGAGACGATAATGAAATTTAGTTGATCACTGTTCGCTGGACTCTGATAGCGGCCCTAATGATTTGATGTCTATCCTCGCGATGAAATGAATCTTTGCTCGTCTCGCGTATTAAGAATACTTTGGTATCCCACACAGTAGTGCTCTGTGTAACACCGGAGATAGGTTGTACATGGTACCCAGTCTGCCCGCCATTGACTGCAATGATGCCTTGTAGTGTTGCCCAGCAGAAAATCGCCGCCATGTGTTTGGATAGAATTTATCCCCGTAAGCTCCCGGTGAGGGGTTGCAATGTCTAAGCCTTGATCCGTATGCCGAATCCACCAACGAGAAGACGCGGTATGGTGGTATCGATGCATAGGGCGTCAAATGGAAAAATGAGGGGCTGCTGCGGTGGCTCTTTCCTCAAGTCCTACTTAGAGGAAACCCCGCTCAGCTTCTTGTCTTCATCGAAATTTGCAAATGCTTCTTTCTAGATAACGACTTGTCTGGCCGCTCTGCGCCTGGTCTTTCAACTTCGGTTTCGAGTTCATTACCTGCGGATCCTGCCATCGGAGATGATTTGATACTGCGGTGACTCTTCAGAGCCCTGACTTAGTGGAATAGACGGCTGACACTGCGGGTTTTGTACCATCAACGCACATTTCTCCAAGGTTAGGCGATCCAAGAACTTTCCCGTTGCACAATGCTTCTTTGCGCCCAGCCGAATCTGACATGACTATGAACAGCATACAGACCAGACCATCGAGAAGCCGGAAACGGATCCGAAGATCATCGCCTCGCCATGGCAGCAACGCGTGAAGAAGAGACAGAAACATATGACGATGGAGACTATTTCAATGTGAGAAAATATGCTTAAGTATAGTATGCATGCTGATACATGATACAGACAGTTAGTAAACTACCCATGGGTGCCCATAGGCCGAAGTATCTTCACCAAAGCGATAATCTAACTGGTTGGCCTCGATTTAGAATGTACATGACACCCTTCTGGTGATGGAGCAAGATGATTGATTGGCTGATTGGAGTCGCCGTATTTGATATAGGGTGTAAGTGATCCTCCCCATCGATCAAATGCAGCCAGCTTCTAACAGGACGGTCATGTGCGGTGTAGAGAGTAAGTGATGCCCATCGATCAAATGCAGCCAGCTTCTAACAGGACGGTCATGTGCGGTGTAGAGAGTAAGTGATGCCCTCCCATCGATC
>JAOYMO020445994.1:0-18917 GCA_025802455.2 Iodosphaeria phyllophila | reverse complement strand
AGTGCTAGAAAGATCACCACTGTATTTTGGTGGTGGCCACCACCAAAATACAGTGGTGATCTTTCTAGCACTGATTTTTTTCCCGTTCAGCGGACAGAGCAAAAGGAATCCCCTAATTCCCTGCCGGGCCATCGGCACGGGCAAATGCTAGTCACTGTAAAAATACCATGTATGATTCGTGGGAGGGACATGTGGAGAAGGATATGCCTGAACACGAAAGCACATGCATGCTGTTGAAATTTATCTTTCGTCTACGTCTCCCTACGGTAGGTGCCTTCTACCCCCAATGGATCTGTTCCTTTCCTCATGAACCTTCATCTCTCCTCTCGGTCCTTCGCTCCTTGCTTCTCTGTTGCTGACTTAATTGCGAGGCACCGTACAGTGTGGCATTGGTGTGTCTTGGATAAGTAAAATAAAACTTTACGTCTGCATCACCCACTCGGGACTCCGGTCACCCGGGTCAGAGTCTTTTTAAGCAGATGAATTCGACGTTAGTTAACTAAAAGACTATCGTGGCCCGTTGGGCCCAAATCTACACTAATATCTAAAGAGCCATCTTTACTAGTGCAGATTACATAAGCGGCTTAGTAAGCCTTTGGATTAGATAATCCAGGAAGCACATTGGCACACGATTCCTCAATTGCAACAGTTCTCGAAAAGGTGCAGATCACTTGTCCCGATTGGAGCGTCATTGCTCCGTACATTGACCCACCCAGGACATGACTCGGGTGGCTTGGAAGGTGGGGCTCCATTTGACAGCACACAGTATTGGTACGGTGATGCAAGGTTCCTAGTCCTCCACCAGCTGTTGCCCATGCTGCCAGCCTCCAACTTCAACTACAGCCGACAACAGCCTGACCACGCAGTGAGCCCATGACAACTATTCGCTAGCGTAGGGTCAGCACGCGGCCTTTGCACTGGTATTTGAAGTCGCATTCTGTTTGTGCACGATGCTTTCGTGGTCAACAGTGTGCCTCAGCCAGCGGTCACAGTCTTGACCATGGACCCGACAGTGCAGCGTCTCTTGAATGACAAACTCTACGACAAGAGGAAAACAGGCGCGCTCGAGTAGGCATCACCCCCGCCGCTAGTGTTGCAGTGCCATCATGGGGTGTGGAATGAGGTTATGTATCTTAAGGCTGACGGCGGCGTAGACTGGAACGAATCATCCGTGAGCTCGCCCAGGTGAAAGACTTTAACCGAATTACACCGATTCTCGAGCAGCTATGCAATGAGTATGCCTATGCCGTCCACCAGCCTCATGCCCGTAATGGAGGTCTTATCGGCCTGGCCGCAGCTGCTATCGCCCTCGGCCCAGTACGTTGACTTCTACATATGCTACCTGATTATGGTGGCGATCATGTGATCTGATCATATTGATGCGCTTATGCTCATTCCTCATGGCCTACTATAGGAGCTGCCACGGTACCTCGAGATTATAGTGCCCCCAGTGTTGGCTTGTTTTACAGATCAAGATGCCCGCGTCAGGTATTACGCCTGTGAGGCTATGTACAACATCGCGAAGGTGGCGAAGGGTGAAATTTTAAAATACTTCAACTTTATATTCGACGCATTGTGCAAGGTACGTTGGGCTCATGGATCGTGGAGATGTGTGGTCTGCGAGACGGGACTTGGACACATGATACTAAAAGAGGTGGATTGTTTCAGTTGGGGGCAGACTCGGAACTGTCAGTGAAGAATGGCGCCGAGCTTCTAGATCGGTTGATAAAGGACATCGTCTCGGAATCAGCCGCCACTTACGTGTCCGTTCTCGAGAATGGCTCCTTTGAAAACGGACCCTACAACAAGGGCGACATGAAAGATTCGGGGTCGGTGGAAGAGCACGGAGAGCCGCCTACCGCTTTCTCGCTCCCTAAATTCATCCCCCTTTTGAAGGAGCGGGTTTGGGTCATGAACCCGTTCACCCGAACATTCCTCGTGGGCTGGATCACGTTGCTTGACTCCATTCCTGATTTGGAACTGGTTACTTATCTTCCCGAGTTTCTGGGCGGCCTTCTCAAATTTCTCGGAGGCCACAACCCAGACGTACACGCCGCAACTCAGTCTTGCCTGGACAAATTTCTCAACGAGATCAAACGTATTGCAAGGGTTAAGAAGGGCATTGCCGATAGCAAAAAATCTAGGGCCGATGGTAAGCGCAAGCGGGAGGAATCAGTGGATAGCGATAGCCTGCAAATTGCAACCGAGGATATGGAAGATGCCGGCTCGACGCTCGCTGCGGAAGATGACGGTGAAGTAAGTAGTGAGGACGACTGGGTCCCTGGTCAGGATGTGCATATCAACTATCGAGCCATACTGGAGATCTTAACTGCCACTCTTGACTCTCCCTTGGAGGAAGATAGTTTACAGGAGAGCCTTCGGTGGATCATTACCTTCCTTGATATTTGTCCGGAGGAAGTTTTGCCTTTCACGCCCAAAATTCTAGCCCACCTACTTCCGGCCATGGCGAGTGGCGTAGAACCGATCCGCCAGGCAGCCTCTCGGGTGAATTCGTCCCTGATGGAATACGTTGTATCATTTTCCAATGAGGTTGAGGGCCCTCCAACTCAAGGAAATCAGGCCAACCAACAACCACCAAGTCAGCCATCCAGTCAACCACCAAGTCAGCCGCCCTCGCGAATATCAACATCTCTAGGTTTCGACCGTCAGGATGGTGTCTCTAGTGCACGCGCCTCCTTGTCGAGCGGAAGAGACGTTGATGTACGTAGTCCGACCCCAGGCCATGTCCGACACATATCCTCATCGCCCACGATTCAGCCAGTTCCCGACCTCGATTACGCAGCCGCCGTGAACTCACTGACGCTCCTTTTCCTGAATGATCACGAGGCCACTCGCGTCGCCGCTCTGACGTGGCTCATCATGCTGCACCGCAAGGCCCCACGTAAGATCGTGGCCTTCAACGATGGTACTTTCCCAGCGCTACTGAAAACGCTGTCCGATCCAGCCGAGGCTGTTGTGACCAAAGATCTTCAGTTACTTTCTCAGATCTCTCGCAACAGTGAGGACGACTACTTCTCCAATTTCATGGTTAGCCTGTTGCAACTCTTCTCAACGGACAGGAATCTACTGGAAACACGGGGGAACTTGATAATACGTCAGCTGTGCATGTCACTAAGCGCAGAGCGGATATACAGGACTCTAGCTGAATGTATCGAGAAAGAAGAAGACGTTGAATTTGCTAGTATCATGGTGCAGAATCTCAACAACAATCTCATTACGGCCCCCGAGCTGGCCGATCTCAGAAAGCGCCTGCGAACTCTTGAAACTAAGGCATGACCTTCCGATTCGTGACCAATTTGTTGTGTCCCCCCCTTTAACTCTACTCGCTGACCTGAACCCAAACTCAGGACGGACAAACTTTCTTCGTCGCCCTATTCAGGTCGTGGTGTTACAACGCCGTAGCCACCTTCTCCTTGTGTTTGCTCGCACAAGCGTACGAGGCAGCGTATAACCTGCTGCAGATATTGTATGAGATAACCTGACTCTTGGCAGTACAGCGCGGCGCTAACTGGAGATAGTGCCGAACTTGAAATGACAGTCAATATTCTCATCCAGATTGACAAACTGGTTCAGTTGATCGAGTCGCCTGTTTTCACATGTACGTCGAGAGGGGGATCGGAAATTATTTCACATTGAGATAAATCTGACTCCAGACAGATCTCCGGCTTCAGCTTTTAGAGCCCGAGAAATACCCCTATTTGTACAAATGCCTTTATGGACTCTTGATGCTTTTACCTCAGTCGTCTGCTTTCGCCGCACTCAAGAACAGGCTCAACAGTGTCAGCTCAATAGGCTATCTTCACATTGTACCCAGACCGTACGTATCATCTCATATTTTTTGCCCGTTGGATGTCATTCCCAACCCCATACCCCATGCACAGCGTTATGGCCTTCCCGTAGAGGCCGCACCTGTGGTGGTAGCAGCGCAAGTCTCCTGTCATTGGCCAACCATGATCAGCTCCTGAACCTTTCGCTCATTGTCTCTGTGTCTAGTCCCACCAATAATCCTGGCGCCTCGTCCTCCTCCTTTGATCGCCCAGGCCGCTTGAAAGGCCGCGAAGAGGGTACAATCCGCTGGGACCACCTGCTTGAGAAATTCCGTAGCGTACAAGACCGAGCGCGGCGTGCCCAGCGGCTCGGTACTGGCGGTCTTGCCGATGATGGTCTAGGGTTCAACGAGCTGCGCGCGGTGGACAGTCCCACTGGGGTAACGACAACGGGTATTGGTAAAGGCCCGTTGGGCTCGAGGGCCCAGGGACCGCCGGTACCGCAAAAGGACGGCCCGCCTGTGCAGCAGGCGCCCACTAAGCGGACTGCGCTGGGAAGACAGTTTGGAAGACTTGCTGGTGGCCGAGGGAAGAGGTCGCAAGGGTAGCAGGGCAGATGGGAGATTTGTGTAGACATCAGCATTGTCTAGGACTCAAGCGTTTCAATGAAAGGGCTTGACACGTTACAACTCGGATGTTGGAGCTTTGTTCTACCATGTCCCAGCTTAGTTCAAGAGCTTGCCACCTCCAATTTCAAGCGGTTATGACTTTTATTTTACACACGACCAAAAAAATAGCAGCTCACGGACTGGTTGATGAACGGCTTGACGTCGCAAGTAAAATAACTTACAAGAGGTGACGGGCACTCGTTTTCATACTCACCATCTACCTACCGATCCTGGCCACGATACGATTTGGAGGAAGTTGAAAGGGGGGTTCCGTAGAATTTATGATTAATGAACGAACGTATAGATTATATATCGCATATCGTACCTTTCCATCGTCGGAGGGGGAGTTTGTTGGGGAACTCGTCTGGTCTGCTGGCTCGGGTACTGCCTTGATGGGAGAAACGGCATGAGAAACTTTCCCAAAACTTGTTCCGAGCGCAATGGCATACATGTATTTGGCGGTTCTACCCTCCATCTTTTGCCAGCCTCTTCCAGGAAACCAGCGCATTCATGCTGAGTCTTGAAGCCTTGTTTGTTTGCCAAAGCAGCTCCTGAGGCCAGAGTGCTTCTCGATATGGCAGATTACTGCGGCAGCATCCAGCCCTGGATCGCATTCTACGGAACATAGCGGCTTTCACGGATGGGCTGCTTATTAACGAGCTATTGAAAGCGATGGTGAGACAGAAGAGATTTTCCCTTTGGGGAAAACATCGAGTTGGCCTTGGCACGTGCTGTGCCGTAGTGGGCGCTCCCCGTAGGCTGGTGCTGTCCTCTACTGTACCCCCTCAATCCTTAAAATCACGTCGACAAGGGTCCAACCAATAAATGAAGTTGAATTTTTGTGCCATAGCACGAGTTGAAGATCCTCAAAGTACTAGATCCTGATGGCTGTTTGGAAACGCGCATTAAAAATGCTAAAATCATCTCTACGGTGCTTCAATTGCTACACAGTATACCATGCCCATCGTGTGGGTCCCTTCTCTCTGTTGACGTGATTTTGAGGGTCGATGGGATAAGGTTAAACAGCAATGCGTTTTTCCAGCCTTTTCCTTGGAGGGTTCGCTGAGTTGAAAAAGCTTCCTGAACAGTCAACCTTGGACATACCGGTCCGTCTTACATTACTGCGCAGTTATCATCAAGATCACCCTCCCCAGAAGATGAAACTCTCGTCGGTATGAAAGGGCTTCCGCTACGAGCACTCCTTTAGCAAGGTGGCTGACACATAAGCATAAGAACTAGCTATCGCTTCTTACTTCGATTTCAAGCAGTCGCGACCTACTGTGCCCCCCCGCCTTTCCTCTCTTTCTTCTGCAGTTGGATCAGAAATATAACGTCCCAAGCCATCCTTCCTACAATCCGCCGAGCCGGTTCAAGGAAATGCAATCCCTGTGTTTTCGACATTGGGGACCGGATCTAAGGAGGCAGGGGACGGCAAAAATGAACGCCGATGGGTTGGAATTTCAATACCACGGCGATCCAAGTGTCAACCATAATCCCTTGCTGCCAACAATGTCACGCAGGCTACTGAAATTCTTTTGGAATACTCCACAAAAGAAGAGTTTTTCCTATGAGACTACTTTTGTAGGTCTCGCAGCCAAAATGCCGCCTCACTACAATGCGTGGGTAACTTGGCAAAAGAAAACGCTGATCCACTCAATTTCTCACCGTCTCCTGGGGGTTACGAAGTAAAGGGGATGGATCAATGCAACCACAACAAGGCATGTTGACAGGGTCCAGGGTGGAGCAAAGGTTACGGGCAATGTGGACACCTGCTTTAGGTTTCAAATGGGAACGACTGCACATGCTGACAATGAGCCTGACATGCTGACTTTTTTTTCGCGGATCCTTGTGCTATTTCAGGGCGTGGGGTTCGGCGGGTGAGCGCTTAGGATGCTCAGAGTGGGACACATCCATACTATTTTGAAAGGCTGGGTTAGGGGTCATGACCAATATCTGGAATGCCCCTGAGTGCAGGCAGCGAACCTGACAGTGGTAGCGCGCGATACACAGTACACAGGGAAAAAAAAGATATTTGGGGTCTTTAACACAAGCCCTGCCGTAAGGCACCGCATGTTAGAGCATGCACAGCATAAATAGCCTCGTTCCCCCCCTCAAAGTGGTGTCCGTAGTGCGGGATCTGTTCGAGTCCCACTGGCCCATTCATACCACCTGTGACTCCTCTGCGACATTCATTCCTTCTATCAAGAGACGATCTGTTGTCTGACCTGACACTCTTCCTGGTCTGGAACAACGGAAACCATTCGCTATCGTACATCCAAACCACCACCTATCTGCCATACCGGTTCCCAACGAAGATGCAATCCCTCAAAATTTTCTTCATCGGCGCCCTCGCCCTCTTCACCCTCGCTCTCGGTGATATCTGCGAAGACTCTATCACAAACTTTTTCAAAAAAGCCACTTTGAGTTCCGCCACACGCTGTGACAATCGCTTCGATATCTCCTCCAATTCGACGAGCGCCGCCGTTAACTTCGACGACTGCCAGGAATTCATCAACAACTGCGAGGGCATGGCCCCCGACGGTGTCTGGCCTCTGAACGTTGGGCAGAACGGCTTGATTTTCGCGTACAAAAACTGCACAGTCTCCGCGTACAATTACGGGGAAGAAATGACGTCTGTGAGCCTGACGGATGTCCGGCAAATATTGTTTCAATCCGGATTAAAGAAAGAGCAGTGCGGCGGGCAAGCGTGCCTAGCGGCGAGTGTGTGTTCGGAGGCGGAAGATAAGAATACGCTCATAGAGGGATCATCGTCGGAGGCGGTTCCGGGATTGATCACCATTTTTACGTTGCAGGGGAGCGTCTGAGAGGGAAATGGGGAAGGATTGTTTTAGAATCGGAGGGTCCGGGTTGCGAAGAGAATGGTAGAATTAGAGGGAGAGGGGAGGGCGGCCAATTCTTGGTACACCAATATATGGCAGTACTTTTCAAATGTTATGATACTTTCAACCGAAGATTTTGCCCAAGTTGACCAATTCACCACTGGCTTTCTTTTTTCTGATGAAATACTGAAGACTATCCGTCATCCGTTAACCAGCGCATCTACAGCAGTACCCATGATACTGGATACCGTTACCATATGGTAGCAAAGAAACCATGAAACCTGCCCACCGATCCATTCATCTACTCATCTATCTAGGCTACACCCCACTTCCACTCCCACTCCCGCTCCCTTTCTGCCTCCTCCCCCTGACCTTCACAGGACTCTCCCTCTCTACCAATCCCTCAAAAACCGCATCTCGCGTCTCCGTAGCATGTCTCAGCTCAGCCCTCAAACTCTCCAATTCCGCCCTCGCAGCCTCAACGTCCGGCGGCAACCCCGCAAAGGCTTTCAACTGTGCATCCAGCGCCTTCTTATGGCCCAGTACCTCCAGATAAGCCTCTTCGTCTACACGAACCTCTTCGACGGTCAAGCCTGGCTGCTGCTCGTCGGTGGAGATGGGTAAGGGGAAGGTGGAGGGGAGCGGAGAGTAGGAAGCGGGAGAGCTGGTAATGGTGGTGCTGCTGGTAGGATTGATTGAGTTGGCGGAGAGCTGCGCTTGAAGGTCAGGGAGGCGAGAACTAAGGGATTTGAGACGTCTTTGGAGGTCGAGGTTGAGGCGGGCCAGGTCGGGGGGCGAGGATAGCGTCGTATCGTCGCTGAGCGTGGTGATTAGAGTGTTGAGAGATTCTGTTTCGCGGGTGAGATGGTCGCGTAACAGCGATGCTCGCGATATGGTGTCGGAGAGGGAGAGAGCTTGCGCGGATAGCGATGCGAAAGACGCAGCCAGCTTGGCAGGCGTTGGATAGGGAATAGACAGGGCGACAGCCATGGTGGACATGGAGCTGACAGCGGCCTGGGCCTCGGGGCTAAGATGGCTGGAGATAGCACTCAATATGGCCTCAGGGAGGACACTCCCATCTTGCGGCCTGTCTCCTTTCCCTTGGCCACGTTTCCGCTGTTCGAGTTCGAAGTCGTGCAGTTCCCTTAATGCCTCCGTCTCCGCCCGGGCAATTTGCCCACGCTCCTCGTCTGCGGCCTCGTTGTGTGCCGCTGAGACAAGTAAGGCCGCAAGCGTGTCGGCATTGCGTTCGAACGCTGGCGGTTGACGTGGGTGGTATTTGGTCGCTAACCAACTGTCTACATACGACCAGTCTTTCGCTGTGCTGGCTGCTGCTCGCGCGACAGAGGGCGAGAATATGGCATTTCCACTGTTTGAATGCGCGAGCCGAAGGTGTGGCGGTAGATGTGAGAGCGTGCTTGTGTTGGCTGACATTGTGGCATCATGGTCCTGGAATTCGCAAGCTTCCGTTATGCCATGCGATGGCCCATGACAAGGCTAAACACATCCAACCCGGAAAGACGCCGTGAGTGCTCCGCGTTATCTCCGGAGGTACGGACCCGGGTTGCCCTGTGCCGTGGAATCACAACACATTCTCCACGAATGCGTGAATTCAAGTGATAGTGTACGTCGTACCAGAAAGAAATTATCGTGACAATGACCAGGACGGGTGCGGATGGTCACAATTTGAGACAAAATTACGGCTGGTGTTATAATCTATTGCTATTACAGTCCTACTAATTACCAAAGCCCGAGTAATACAGCAGTACGCAATGCGAGATACACCGTTAATGGTGACCTTCGTCTCAAAGTCATACCTTAGTAATTTATCTACTCCCCTACCGATCATTTCCACCAGGCCACCGGAATCACTCACCGGCAATGCCGTATCTTCTCTTTAGACCCCTGTGAGCCCCGTAATCTTCTGCGTTAGGCTCAGTCTTGATGTCTCTTTGCCTCTCTTCCTGCAACAGTTGATATCCTCATAGTAGAGCTACTACCGGTTGATCAGTCGCCATATGAGAAGTAATTGCACAGCTGAGGTTCCCATCAACGACTATGAGAAGGTTTCATAGAGGTAGAACACGCAGCTTTTGATCTAAAACGAGCGGCGGACACACATTGAGCCACAGACATTGCAGGAAGATGAACAGCGATACATGGCTCGAAAGAAAACACCATCAAAGTACGCCAAATTCTCTACTGGTAGATATCACTCGTCGTTGTAACGTGTCCATGTAAAGTCGATTCCCTGCAAACATATTTAATCAGTGCCACGGCCAGTTGGGTCCCATTCAAACGCGCAATCAAGTGGCATGATTCGATTATCGAGCTCAAGTTCACCATCTGCTCAGCTGTACGGTAGTGTGTGTATATCGTGGTGTGCGCTCTATAGGGGCAAGTATACTATTATGGGTTATCTTACCTAGATAGCCATTATTCCCAATATTGTGCAATTAGGCGCCACTAGTTGACGCAAAAAAGTATGGGGTCTTAGAACAGGGCGCCACCGGAAAACCCCTGACGGCAGAGTTGAAGTAATGGTGGTGGTGCGTAGTATTGCCTACAGATTAGAATGCCCCTAGCTACCAGAACAACTAGGAATCATGTGATAGCACTAAACACTGGTCGGCATTAGCGGGGAAGCAACCCGAATACTCAACGGTTCCAATTCATATCCTAATTGCTCTCCTTTGGATTGAAAAGAGAGGAGAACAATAGAAATCGAAGGCCCTTTTCAACAGCATTTATCAGTGGCACCGCATGAAGTATTGTAACTAGAAGTAATCTCACACTACCTTCGCAATTCCTCCTCAGACGTGACAGCGCTACAGGCGTCATCTCTGTTACGTATCAATCTCTAACCACACCAAACCATATTCAAAAGTCATTAAGAATACTCTACTATCTATCGTTCTCGTCCTTCTCCGTCAACCTATTGATACTGTATTACGGCGCTTCGTGTCACCTGACCAACCCAAGACGAGCATCCAGAATGGCCGCGCAACCGTCGCAAACACAAGCACCAATTAATTCAACCCCCCCTCACAACCACACCATCGCAGACCACAACTTGGAGCACGCGCTCATCGTTCTAAGCGACATGCCCGCCGAGGAGCTGTCTGCCATCAGCACTCTGCACATCGAGATGACCGAGTCGAACGTCCTGTATTGGTACGGGTGCCTGTGGTCCCAAGCCAACGACATCTTCGAAGAGAAAGACCTGGCAGAATTCGCTCAACTGTACCCAGCCGCGGCGGCGTTCGGAAGCGAAAGCTCCCCAAGACAGGATTTCTGCGAGCTCGTGCGCTTCGTAGCCGAGAACTTCGACCTGGCGAAGCTGGATCTGGAAATCAACGTGGCCAACGCGGCATGGCGTCTACACGAGAAGGTGGCCCGCGGGGCCGAACCAACGGAGCATAGCGATCAAGAGTGGGAGTTCTTGTACGATCTGTATATGGATGTGGGCAAGATTCTTGCCGACGAGTTCCGGGACAAGAAGCCGCGTGAGGTGCAGGTTGAGACATCGATCTGGGAGGACCTGGGCCCCGAGATTGCGAACCAGGTTCTGGGAAAGCCGAGGATGGCGAATGCTCAGAAGCTGCCGGTTTATCATGATGTCAAAATGCAGCTTTGGTTTGGCTCTGCTGTGTAAGCGGGAAACGTGATAGGGTATTTCTTCTTAGCGCTTCAGAAGACATCGATGCTTGTTGAGATAGTTCTGCATACAAAGAATCACTAGAAACAAAACGGTCTCACTATGGGCATGGTGGGTGATCAGCAGAAACAAACGCTTGATCATTTTTTGCATTTTTCGAAGTGGTGGAAAATAAATCCTTAACCTATGATGGGGTAAAGGGGCAGTAAATTGATACCAGAGAAGAACCACTTCATTGGAGATCCCGTTTACGAATTATCTTTCGTCTGTGGAAATCCGCCCCTAATCCAGTGTGTTGAATTGTCCTCTCTACCGAGAAGATTCCATGTCCGACTTGTGTATCTCGAGTTGTGATTTTCTCAAGTTGTTACATATCATGTCCAATCCATATCACTCAACCAGATGGTATGTTTTCAATAGTATCGCCGCGTAAACATCGCTGGTGAACTACCGTTATGTTTCACTATTATGGCCCCGGCTAAGTGCGAACGGGTGGACCCCCACACTGCTTCGTTTCCACGAAGCTCTTTTCGCTATGGCAGTATTCAGCGTTCATGGATCTATTGAATCTTGTTCACCGTACCAGCTGGTGGCCGGGAAGAAAGCCAGCGGGACTCCGTGTCCTTTGCTGGGAACTAGTCCGTAAATCTGCTGCGCCGCTTGTTACCCACCATTCGGAGGTATCGGTATCCAGATGGAGTGAGCTAATTGTAGGGCAATACTATTCTCAGCTGAGGCTGTGCGAGACAGCGGAGCGGCGTATAACGGATGAACAGTTGGATAGCAGGGATGGCGCTGTACTGTATGCCGACTCTCGAGAATCCACACGGAAAAATGGGACATCCCGTTGTTTGCCTTGCATGTTGATGCTTGCTCGCGTCTCCACCAGTCTCCATCATTCACTCCAAACCCTGTATCCTGCGACCACGTTGACCGAAGTCTGCGCCATTTCGTTCCTGCATGTTGCTGTTGGAGACTGCGCCCCGGGGCGTTTCCCATCAGACTGGGTACTACGATTTACCACATGCGAACGCAAGGCTGTCTTGGGGATGACGACTTAGTCTTTCGCTGTAATTCAGAAAGCTTTACAGCATTACCAACAAAGCCTTATAGGAATGTTCGTGTTGATAGTGGTCCTTGCTGCAAGAACAAGCGATAAGACATCATGGTCAAACTCATTGAAAATGACAAACTTGTCAATGAGGCGACACATAGTTCTGTTCTCGTACGAATCCGGCCATCGTGCCAGGTCCACAGCACCATTCCAAAGACTAGCAATCCTAATCCTCGCAAGCTAGTTTGTATTGCAAGAAACATGCCGTAGCTTTTCCTGTCAACCTTCGGATACAATGCCTAGATAGTAGCCTGGGCGATTGCAAGACCGTGAAGTTTCCTCAATTTGTGGACCGATAACACATTGCTTTTCTCGGGTGTCCTAGCGAAAAACGCAGCCAGTAAGTTAGACGTTCTCGTTTAGATATAGGAGGTTGAAGAGTTTGATTTTTTTTTGGTCTCCCCAGCTGGCGTAAGTATCATAGAATGGGTCTCTAACAGGTGGGATTTGTGCGGAGGTATGAAGATGACTTATACGTAGTCCTTCGACATTTGGTAAGAGATTCTCGATTGCCTAGATTCCGAGTTCGATGAGAACCCCTGTTTTTTTTTGGCTTCACCCCATGTAAATTAATCAAGACGTGCGAAGATTTCTTCGGTTCCATGAGTATAGTACTCGAGACTATTGAAGAACGCGTTAGTACGATATCCAGACAGGTAGTCAGTGAGAGTGATGCGGCGGAATATCTAGTGAAAGAGCAATACCGCTACATTTGATTATCGAGAAGAACTGGATGATAGCTATGAAACATAACAAATCGCCGAAATCTTCGTGGAAACAGTTCAATCGTCGATCTAACGGCGTTTAGCCCTGTGGCCCCTTCAGCATGTGTCGACATTTCTCCAAAGCAGGGAGAGTGGGGATGGAGCCATGCGTTGATTCAAGTCACCTGGCGCAGGATCTGGGAACGGATCCGATGGTGCAAAGGTCTTGCGAGAGCCATCTCTCATCGGAACCCAAGCCCTAAACACGATCTGGTGTGGGATATCATGAGCTCTAAACACCGGGGTATGAGACGTGGATGGAAACCTCAACATAGATCATGGTAAAAACCCACAAATTGGTTCGAAGCTGGCCGTGGCAAAGATCTTTTGTTCTTCTTGGCTCGAAAGCCTCCGTAGTTTTAGTGAGCTCTCATCATGTGCTCACAGGAATTCCAGCCCACTGTCTTGGGTCGGCGAGTGGAGGAGATGGGGTCATGTTAGTTCGGGTGGTTTGTATCGATGACCATCATGTTAGTTTGTGATGATACTGAAGCTCAACCCCACCGTCTCTCCTTTGCATCTTTGTTGTCTTCTGATCACCTTCAAGTCAATGCATCAAATCTTCACCTCTTTGAACCTCCACAGATTTCCTTCACACAATCTGGCTTCCCCCTTTTCCACCTCACCTGCCTCTATCCCTTCACTCTCCATCCATATCCGGCACTATAGATTGGCAAGCCAACTTGGCAGTGGAACCAGCACGGCAGACCCCAATTTCTGAAATACCTTTGGAGCTACTGCACGATGTGGTTTCACTACTCCCTCCACAATCTGTAGTGGCGTTTTCCCTTACCAACAGATGGGCACACAACTTGTATTTCGAAAAAGGTATGCAAGAACTTCGAGAAGCATTCGACGGCCGCGCGGATATACTACAGCTGCTCGAAAGAGAACGCGGTGACCGAGAATTCTACTGCCACCACTGCAATGCTCTTCACCAATTCAACCAGTACGACCCCGCTGAGCCAGTGACCCGTTATTACCCCCGTCGGGTGAGAAGACCATGCAAGCGGGTTTGGAATGTCTTGCTGGTAACCAAGATTCGTTTCCACCATGTCAAGTTGGTGATGAACCGCTATTTCCTGGGCCCTAACGCAGGTTTCCCCCTGGAAATTCTCAACTTCGCAGGAGCTTCATCTAGAGGTAGCCTGGGATGGAATACGGAATGCCAAGCTCGCGTCTTCGAAGATGAGCTCTACCTCAAGGTCGTGCACACATTTCGACATGCTACCTATCGCCCGGGAGACTAGAACTCGCCCATCGACACCTTCCGGCACTTTATCTGTCCCCACCTCACCACTCATCGGAGCTAGGACTCTTACGCCCCTTACTCGACGAGGCTTGTAAACATCGAAAACTAGCGGGAGACTGATATACGCGAAGACATACGCGCCTCTTGCCCCGTTTACGGCTCTTGCAGATACTATCTCACCGACTACCATTCCACCATTTGTTGTCAACAGAAGCCAGGCCGGCTCAGAAACACCGAAGATGGGGAATTCAAAGTGACCGCCTACCATCAGCTGGGCTCTTGCCGTGACCCTGATGACTGGAAGTGGAAAGTCTGGAGTTCATACTGGACCATTCACACGAGCGAATATAGCAAAACACGTTCTAGTTTCCTCGAGCCGTCATACCCGACCTTCGCCATCGTTCATCGGTGGTTCATGGCAGAACGTGCCGAGCATAGCCGCGAGATGGTAATGAACGTCTGATGGGTTGTCAGGCGGCGAGTCTTGTTGCTCATCAGGCTTAAAGAGGCGGCGGTGATGTGTTCAGGGGACGGGAAGGTCAATGGTTGTGACGAGTAGAGAGGGGTTGCTGTTTGCTGGTCGGAGGGTGAGCTTTTTTCGTTGAGCAGAAGGTCTGTTTTTTTTTGGGGGGGGGGGGAGGATGGCATGTGTTCATTTCAAGCAGGAGGTTTGTTTCTGTTCGCAGAGTGCCTTTCGATTCACGAGGTATGCCCTCTTAGCATAATTGACCCATCGGATCATGTCATTTGCCGGGTCTTGAGCGGAAACAGTAGCAGCGAGAGTTTGTGGTGGAAGTCGTATTGGAGGGTTTTACAGTGGAACCGGGATTGGCGGTTTGTCGCTTGAGTGATGTCTAATGATGTATGGAAATGAGGCTAAAGGCTATAGCATGGCTATTCGGAGGAAGTCAAGTAGAAAAAGAAATTCTTGGAATTTTTCATCGGCTTTGGGGATTGCACCGTGACCGTGACATACTGTAGCATACTGTCCGTGATCTATCTGCAATAAGCAGACTAACTTATGAATTGCAGAAATGTTTGATGGACACGATCGGATCGATTTTGTGTAAATCGCAGCCATTTCAGGTATCGAGGCTTGTTTTCGCTTACTTACCCAGCTAGAAATTCGATATAGATAGACCCGAGTTGATGTGGAAGGACCGACAACCAACTGATTCCTCGAAACACGACGTCGTTAAGACAGTGAGGAATACTCTGACTGGCCCACGCGTTCCCAATGTTCCAAAATCTGCAAGCCAACGTAGGGCTGTAGCCACTACATACATCGCACCTTCCTTAATTCTTGAGCTCTTACGATTCGTCAGGTGCAGCTATAGACACACTTGGGGCCAGCTTGAACCCAGAAATGTCCTGGCTCGTGACCTGTGCTGAGGCAAGTGCGCCTAGAGGCGAGGGGATATAGTCAAGGGTATTTTCCGAGAGATATTCGGTAGTTAATGGTAGCATGGTTTCTGATAGTTGCCGGTACTGGTATGTTCTATTTCCCAGCACTATTCGATACAGTGCTGTCAGTGTCAAGACTACAACTCTATGCAAGCGTCCTCGAGACTCCGAATCTTTGTGGGCGAATTACAGGGCTAATGACCACTGGCCAGTCGGAGGAGGGATGCTGCCTGGAAAGGGAAAAAGGGCGGGACATTTCCGCGCATTCGGTTCTGATCAGCCAGCGGGGATGAGAACGGATAAGTGCATCCATATGCGGATAACCCTGAGATCGGCGCTAAGCGGGGGGGATGTCGTACTCGGCCTATCTGGACAATCTGGCCACTTCAATCAATGGCTAGGTTGTGCCCACAGAAGGTACTCAGTTGCTGACAAGGTGTACTTGTAAGATGCGCAATTAGCATGCGAGATTACAAGTATATCGGACCCCAGCCGCTATTGCGGTGGCAAGTGCTGGAGTTCCAGAAGGCAGAAAGCGCGCAAATTGCAGCTGCTGCAGTAATATAAACTTTCGCGCGCTTTCTATAGTACTGCACTTTGATTGTTACGGACTTGATCTCGGTTACCCACCATCACCATTTCCCAGCACATTCTTTTGGAGCCTGCCCTCCATCATCAGCAGTCGTACAAAGCCACACCACTGCAAATTGCGTGTGAGGGGTACTATATCTCTATCCGAGTGGAGGCCTCACATTGTCCTCATCAATCCGCAGAAAAAATCACTCACGTAGGCCCAGCAGCAATCATGCACATTCCGCTGTCGAAGCTGGCCCTCGCGGCCGGCATCCTCGCCTCAAGCACGACGCTCGTGGCTGCGGACGCATCGAATGTCCAGATACCGATGGATCTCCCGCTATCCTCACTCCTGTCTTCGGCACAGGCCCACTTGTCGCGCGGTGAGACGGCAGATGCGCTGGCATACTACGATGCGGCGATTGCCAAGGATTCGAACAACTACCTGACGCTGTTCAAGCGAGCGACGACTTATCTTTCCCTCGGACGTGCAAACCAAGCAGCGGTGGACTTGGAGAAGGTGCTCGTGATCAAGCCGGGTTTCGAGGGCGCACACATGCAACTGGGCAAGATCAAAGCTCGCCAAGCGGACTGGCAAGCGGCACGAGAGCAATACAAGCAAGCACAACTCAAGCCCGGCAACGAGGAATACGACCAACTCCTGGAGGCGGAGGGTGCTGCTAAACTGGCAGAGCAGGCGGGCGAGAAGGGCGATTGGGAGACGTGCGTAGTGCAAGCCAACGAGGCCATCAAGGTGGCCAGTCGTGCGCTCGCCCTCCGCGAACTCCGCGCCCGCTGCCGGTTCGAGAGGGGTGATATGGAGGAAGCCATGGGAGATCTACAGCATGTGCTACAGATGAAGCCGGGGGATACCAGGCCGCATTTGCGCATTGCCGCCACATCATTCTACGGAATGGGCGACCGGACACAGGGCATGAACCAGGCGCGCAAGTGTCTGCAGTCGGATCCGGATTCGAAGCCGTGCAGTAAACTATTGAAGCAGCAGAAACAGATGGAGAGAACTCTGGCCAAGGTAGTGAAGGCGCTGGATAAGGGACAGCCTGTCGGTGCCGCGAGGCATTTGGTGTCATCTACAGAGGGCGAGAAGGGCTTGATTGCCGAGGTCAAAGACTACGTGGCCGAGCTAAGAAAGGAGGGGCATATTGCCGAGAAGGCTCCTGATGTGTTGATGGATCAGTTGGTGGAGTTGGCTTGTCGGGCTTATCATGAGGTAAGTATCCATTACTTTCCACTCTTGACTTTCCTCTCTCAACATACCCATTGAATACCGATGCTAAAAACAATCTTCTCTCTTTCTCTCTCTTCCTCCAGGCTTCCAGCAAAAAAGCAAGCGAATGGTGCCCTGACGCCCTCAGCCGCGACCCAGGCTCCTTGTACGGTCTGCTCCACCAAGCTAAATCCCATATGGATGCTGAATCCTTCGACGCCGCCATTGACACTCTCAACAAAGCCGCCGAAGCCCATCCGGATAAGAAATCCCTTGTGAACCCGCTCCTTCACAAGGCTCAGATCGCCCTCAAGCGTTCCAAGTCCAAGGACTACTACAAGGTCCTTAGCGTCGCCCACGACGCTGACGAGAGACAGATCAAGAGCGCCTATCGCAAGGCTTGCAAGATCTATCACCCAGATAAGGCCGCTGCTCAGCACTTGACTCCTGAAGAGGCTCAAAAGAAGATGTCCGATGTCAACGAGGCGTATGAGGTCTTGAGCGATCCCGAGTTGCGCGCGAGGTTCGATCGTGGTGATGACCCGAACAACCCTCAGGGTGGTCCTGCCCAGGGTGGGAACCCCTTCCATGGTAGTCATCCATTTTTCCAAAATGGCGGCGGAGGACAGCAGTTCAATGTCAAGTTTAGTCAAGGCGGAGGCGGAGGCGGATTTGGGGGGTTTCCTTTTGGCATGTAGTCTGCTAGGGTTGAAGATGTCTGAGCATGGCTATTAGGGCATGGCTATTGGGTACCGGTATTGGGCGGAGTTTTGATGGGTTCGGATTGCTGGCTGACTCGGTACCAGATTGGCGTCTTTGCATTGACATTGGGGAAATTCCTTAGAAAGTATTACGGCTTCGTAGTGTTGCACCTGTATTGGTTCAGTGGAGGGATGGTGAATTCAATGAACAGAAACACTAAGTACGGTGATGTCGCCACCCGCAGCGCGTTTTCTTTGGCGATACGCGTTTCGGCCACGAACTACTACGTACAAGATACGTAGCACACTGTGCTCTCAGGTGAACCCATACCGAGCCTTACGAACCATTTCTTCACTTTCATTGCTATCAGGCAAAAGATGCGTCGAGCCGCAGTTCGCGATTGGAGACTTTTAGTTTGATCTGATCTAATCAATGATAACGTGGATTGTCGGAACAATGTGAGCTGTGATGGGGATATATTTTCAATTCAATACGATTTCAACATGTCGACATCCATCCAACCACGATTCATAGCCGTGGAGATGTACCCACCGCACGCTACGACTATGAATTCTATGACCTAGACATAACAATACTATTGAAGGATCGAGGATTACCTACTTTCAGCGGCGTTGGGTTCCATTGATCACCCATCCAGCAGTTACTGTGTGGCCCGATCCAATTTCGATGGCGGCCAGAAATGGCCTAAAAGTGAGGAACTCTCGCCCGCTCGCGATTCGTCACATGCGTTCCTTACGACATACATACCTATGAGGCATGGATAATTGAAGGGCGCGGCGCGCTTTCGACTAAGGAGTTCCTTTCCTGCCACATTCGATTTGGATCTGGATCCGGACAACTTGACCAGAAATGTGAGGTTGGTAGGCGGACCTTGTGAGCGGGGAACCGCATCACTTTGCAATTTA
>JAOYMO020445917.1:0-18922 GCA_025802455.2 Iodosphaeria phyllophila | reverse complement strand
CCGTCGAGCAGATCCGCGAAGAGCTGAAGACGGAAGCACTACGCGCGTCGATCGTCGCCGAGCTGTCGAAGAAGAAACCCGCGCCGATCGTCGCGCCCGAGCGAGTCGAGCAGATCGTTACGGCCGTCGAGCGCAACTTCGATATCGGCGCGAAGCAGAATCCCTTCGCAGCCGTCAGCGTCGAGGGCGCCGGCCGCGCGTACGCCGAGGCGCGCGCGAAACAGACGAAGGCGAAGCGCGACCTAGCAGAAGCAGAGAAGCTCGTGGTCGAACTGCGCGCGGAAGTCGAAGCATCGGCGACGAAGTGCGAAGAGCTGCGCCGCGCGTTCGATGAAGCCGTCGAGAAAGCGGCCGAGCTGTGATCTCCGAAGTCAGCATCATCATCGACGGGCTCAAGCTCGACGAGCGGCTTACCGAATGCGGCTTCGATCTCGAATCGGAAGAGATCCGTCTAGTGTTCGCGCTCAATAACGAGCAACACGAGATCGAGACCGTGTCGCCTATCGACTGGCGCGCCGTCCAACGCGAGCACGCCTGCCCGACTGTCATCGTTCACCACCCCAAGGATCGCCGCCGTGAATTCTCGTCGTGCGCCGTTCACAGGTTGGAGTATCGCAGCGATGGAATCGTCGACGAAGTCGAAGTGACCCTGCGCTATCTCGAAGTCTTCGACGCGCTGACGTCGAGCGAGCAGGAGCGCTGCGAGATCGCTGCGGCCCGACTCTTCGCCGGCTACGTCGATTGCCACGATAGCGACGACGATCTTCGCGACCCGATCGTCCGAGCGCTCGTCGCTTACTCGCTCGGGATGCGCGGGCTGAATACGCTCGTGCAGCGCGAAGCGTGGGCGCTGTATCTCGACATGATCGAGGGTCTCTGACATGCCGATGGTTCTGCAGCAGCTCGGCGAGAACGACCCGCGCTTCGTGCCGTGGGTAGAGCGTGCGCTGATGCGTTCGCTCGCGCGCCGCGGCTGGACCATGCGCGATCTCGCGTACGCGTTCGGCCGATTCGAGTCGACGATCGTTCGCCACTGCCGCGGGCTGCGCATGGAAATCGTGCGCTCGTCGGAAGCGTGGGCGAGCGACCCGCGCGAGCGCCGGCGTCGGTGGGCAAAAACATTCCGCGACACGATGCGCGCGCAGAAGTTGTGCATCACGTGCGGTCAACCGTCGGGTGACGCGAGTCGCTGCCCGACCTGCATAGCAAAGAGAAAGGCGACACGATGAATCCGTCTAGCATTGGCGATGTCTTCAACCTTCTAAACCGCGACGAGCATAAGAGCGGCTCGATCGTGATCGACGATCTGATCCTCGCGTTCCCGCCGTCAGATCGCGAGCGCGCCGTCGATGAATTCTTCATCGCAGCAGAGCCGTTTCTCGGCGAGCTGATGACTAACGAGTCGCGCCACGCGATGGCCGTCGCTGTCGTCGAGGGTTGGCGCAGCGCCGGCCTACTATCGCCGTGCAAGTATTGCGACACGGGTCGATCGATGGCGCTGCGCTTCGTGAAGAAGTGCCCGTGGTGCGGGCGTGGGGCGGTGAAGTCGTGAGCGAGCAGCGTAAGTTTATCGACGCCGCGATCGACCGGTCAGATAAGAATTTCGGACCGACCGCGCTAACGGTTGCGCTGCGCGAATTCCTGCAGCAGCACGATCAGCTCGTGCTTCGCGCGGACCGTTGCGCGTGCAACGCGTTCGCGAAGACGGCCGTCGAGCGCGGCGCGCCGTTCGACCCGGCGATTCACTGCCCGAAGTGCAGCGGGCGCGGCATGGTGCCGAGCGACAACGCGCTGCGCTTCGACGGCATGGAGGCATGGGCGCGGCCCGATCAAACCTGCCCGGACTGCAAAGGGGACGGATTCAAATGAACGACGTAGACCGCACGGCGCTCGACGTTGCACGCGCGATCGTAGAGCAGGACAAGAAAGAGACGCGCGGCGTCGGCTCGACGAACATCACGCCGATGCAGCTCGTCGCACCGACCACGCTCGCGATGGCGCAATCACTGATCGGGATGCACGCGAAGCTCGTGAAGCGCGACGAGCAGCACGCCGACGCGATGCACACGATGAAGGAGATCGCGAACGAAGCCGACGAGCTTCGCGGCAAGCTCGAAGAGCTGAAGCGAGACTCGATAGCGACGAAGGTCGCGCAGCTGATCGCGCTGTACGCGGCCGAGATCGACGAGCTGAAGACGAAGCTCGCTGACGTCGAATGCGTGAGCGCGCGGCGTAAGCATCAGCTCGACGCGATCGAACGCACGCTTGTGCGGGGTGACGGATGAAGAACCTCGGGCGCGCGCTGATGCTCGTGGGCTGCGTTTGGTACTCGCAGACGTCAATGGTCGACTTCGAGACGGCCGTGCGATTCGCGAGCGAGGGCGCTGCTGCTGTCGACTTGCTGCGCCACTCGCGAAAGTGGGGCGTCCCGCTCGGCGAAATGTACGCGTCGATCGTGCGCCTGAAGTACGGGCTAGGTGACGGATGACGAAGCCGACCCGCGACAACCGGCCGATGATCGACAAGGCGCGCGAGATGAAAAAGCGCGGCGCCTACTTCGTACACGAGCACAGCGGCGACGCGCACGAAGTGATCGTGTACTTGCTCGGTCTCGAAGAAGTGCGACGCAAGGTTGCCGACCCGCCCTAGTACCCAATCCCGCCGCGCTCGGGATCCCAACTCTCCGGGGTCGGGCGTCCAGTGTCGAGCTTGAAGCCCGGCCCGCCGTCGGTGAGCTGAAGCTCGCGACTGATCGGCAGTGCGATGCGCTGCCAAATCTCCGCGCCCGGATCGTCGCGGCGTCCGCTGTACGCCTGACGGTGCGATCCGAGCGTGCGAGCTTCGCCGCCGTTCTTCTGCGCCTCGCTGCAGATCCAACGGATCAACTGCTGCGTTGCGGTCACCTGCGCATCGTAGAGCTTCGTTGCAACTTCGTGCGCCGCGGTCTCGGGGTTGTCCCAGACGTCATGTAGCGCGTCGCCTGGGAAGAGTCCGTCGATCTCGATGCCGACGCACTGATGAGACCAGCCCTGCGCGTGCCACACCATCTTAAGCATGTCCTGCGTGTAGACGACGCGGCCTGACTGCATCACACCGAAGTGCGCGCCGAGCGAATCCCAGCGCGCATCGCGCGAGCCGAGCACGCACGCGGTCTGGTGCAGCGTGATCCCGCGGACGTCTTTCCATGTGCGCGGCGTCGTCTCGAATCCGCCCGGCTTCGGAACGCCGAACGCGCGGCGATCAACGAAGTTATCGGGCAGCGGGAACGACTCGGCGAGCTTCATCCCGAGAGACTAGCGCGAAGCGGGCGCGCCGTCGTCCGGGGTCGCCGTCGCTTCGGGCTTCACGAAAACCGGCCACGACCATTGGCCGGGCGCGGTGCCGAGAATCACGGAGCGCTTCGACGACTGCGTGCCGTACTCGTTCCAATGCACGAGCGAGACGCACTCGGCGCCGTGAACGCCGACGACAAGCGCCGTCTCCTTCACGTGATCCGGATCGCCTTCGTTCGCCGGAGTAACGGGGTTGTGGAACATGATCACGCGGCCGAGAGTTGGAGTCTGCATCCGCGGAATCTACACCCGAAACGACAAACGCCCCGGGCCAGAGCTTCGGGGCGTCAGCGGGAGGGACGCTCGGTTACGTTGTCGACGCGACGGGCGTCGATGGTGGCGCAGCGGGCGGCGTCGCGGTGCCGCCCTTGAGCGCAGCGATCAGCTCGTGAACGACGATCGCGCCGGGGCCTGCAGCAGCGAAGATGATCGCGTCGGACCATGAACGGTTCGCGATGTACTTCGACAGCAACGCGATCGGCACGGCGAGGAAGAGCGCCACCCATCCCATCGCCTTCGAGAATCGCCACTTACCGAGCGCGTTCACGCCGTCGAGCGCGTACTTCAGGATCGCCGCGAGCAGCACCGCAAAGAGAAACGTTTTCTCGGTCGGCTTCGCATCCTTGAGCGCGTTGTAGTCGGCGTGCAGCTCGTCGTATGCCGCCTTCGCTTCGGGCAGCGTGTCGATCGTTCCGTCGCTCGACGTCGCCGATCCGGTCTCTGCGTTCACCTGCACGACGACAGCAGAGCCCGAGCCGGATCCTGCAGCGACGGGCGCCGCGACCACGGCCGAGCCCGTTCCGGCGTCGACGACAGCAGCGGGTGGTGTGCCGGCGTCTGGCGCGTCAGCCCATGCGATGGGGGTGCAAGCGGTGATCAGCGCGAGGATTAGTGCCTTCATGGTGGAGGCGACACTACACCGCCACGCGACGCTAGGCAAAGCTGCGCCTTCGTCGCCCATACCTGCGCCGCTGCTGCGTACGCCCCGAATAGCTCGACGAGCTGACGAGTCGTCGGGCTAGCGGGGATTGTTACCTGCGGCCACGGGGGCAGCAGGCACGGCAGCGGATCCGGCGATACCAGGATCGGCGCCGGTTGCGGTGCCGGGGACGACGAGAGCACCGGCGGGGGCGGGCACTTGGGGCAAGGCGCTCTGCACGATGCCGCGCAAAGCAGCGATAGCATCAGCATCGGTAAGAGCGTCGCGGATCGTTTTGACGTGTGCATCGGCATCACGCGATGACACCGCGTCGAGCGACATCACGCAAGCTTCGTACGCGCCGACAGCCTTCACGCGCTCGGCGTCGAGCTTGGCGATCTTCGCGTTCGCCTGATCGAGCTGCGCGGCGAGCGCGGCTGTCGTCGCCTGCTGCTTCAGTAGCTCGTCAGCTTGCGACTTCGTGCGCGCATCGGCATCGCGGACTGCCGGCGCAACGGCGAGCACTTCGTAAACGAGCCACACGATCACGCCGACCGCGCCGACGAGACCACCGCCAAGGATCCAGGTCACGACTCGCTGCCCTTCGCGGTGCGAACTGCCTGCAGGATCTCGTCGAGCTTCCCTTCGAGTCGATCGACGCGAGCGTGCAGCGCGTTCCACTGCTGCGATCCATAGCGACGCGCGTCGAGGATTTCGTCCTCGATGCGCGCGAGCTTCGGCACGATGAACGCGCGCGTGGTTGCAACGAAGTCGCGCATCTCGCTCGCGAAGAATTCGAAGCGGCGCGGAAGAAGATCGAGATCCGAATTGCCCTGGGCCATGGCTACTTCTGATGCAGCGTCGGGCGCTGCTGCTGGCGTCGCTGGTTCGCGTACTAGTTTCGGATGCGTTCCGGTGATCGGTCGCTCGGCCATAGGTCACTTTCCCTTAGTCGGCGCTCGGTATCCAGCGCCCAAAGGTTGAAGTCCCTTAGGCGGCGTCGGGCGCACGGGCGGGCGCGGTGCATTCGGCGTGCGCGGCGGTGTCGGGATCGGATGCACGCCGGTGATCGGGGTTTCTCCGAAGGTCTCTTCGATCGTGCGCTCGACGGCAGATGCTGCGCGATCGCGATCGTCGTCGGGCTGACCTGTCGGCTGTCGCGTCTGACGTGTGGCGCGTACCGCCATCATGCCGAACGCTTCCACCTTTCCCTCGACGCGACTCACGCGCTCGGTGAGCTGCAGCAGCGAGCCCGACAGCTCACCAAAGGCCGCGACCATCGCTTGCGCGTCGTCGTGGTTCGTCTTCGTCATGTCGTCGAACGCCTTCACGACGCGACCGAGCATGTACTTCAGCAGCAAGTAAACGCCGGCGATGATCAGCAGCGCCGAACCGCCGCGATCCCACAGTGCGATAATGGTCTCGGCCACAGCTCACGCTACAGCGAGACGCGAGCGAGCGCTACACCGTGACTTCGAGCGGGTATCCGATGATCGTGACAGTGCCCGCGCCGCCGACGGTGCCGGCCACGAGAATCTTCGACCCGACGACGAGATCGAGAATCACGAGCCGCACGAGATCGCCGGCCGCAAACGTGATGTCGGGCGAGATGATCGTGTGTTTGCACCAATCGCCGTCGACGTAGACCCACACGGTCACGCCGGTGAGAGTGACAGTCGACGCGCTCGCCTTCACCTTGAGCGCCATGCGACGAACGCCCTGCGAGGTTCCCGCGATCGGCGCGATGTTCTGTCCGTCGGTCGGTGCCGCGGGAAGCGGCAGCGTTGCGACGGCATTCGCGATCGTGATCTTGCCGCCGGTCTGTAGGAGTACGGTGTCGCTGCTCTTCATCCGGCGAGCCTACAGCTACGGGTTGTAGTAGTCGATTTCGATCGAGTGAATCGTGTACGCGGCCGTGCCGCCACCGATCACGCGAAGCACCAGCGCGACGCCCGTCGCGACGGTTTCGTTCAGCGCGAGCGCGAGCGATTGATAGGTGCCGTTCGCGGCGCTGTTTCCCGAGACCTGCTGCGTGAGCGCGTTCGTCGACTCCGTGCAGCGGAGTAGCTGGATCTGCAGGGCCTGCGATGCGGCGTCGCGGAAGTACACGCGGATCGCGGTGATCTTCGCGCCGATGTCGAAGGGCAGCGCAAGCTCGGCGCCCTGCGTGACGGGCGACGTCGGGGTATAGCCGCTGTAGCTACGGGTGAAAGCGACGCCGCTGTTCTCGGGTTGCAGACACGAGCCGTGAAGTCGCAGCGTCTTCGCGCCGTGCTTCTTCCCGATGATCGCATCTTGGATCGCGTTCATGTCGACCGAGAACGGCGGCACGCCGACGCCGTAGGTGTTGTTTCGCGAAAGAGGAAGCGGCATTGATCAGAGTCCTTTCACCACGCGCCGATCGGCGTCAGGTCACAACCGGTGTTTGCGTCGTCGCAGAGTGCCATCAGATTCGCCGTCACGCCGACCTTCGTAAAGGCATGCGCGAGACGGTTCGCGATCGTCTGCGCCGTCGGGAAGTCGGGCGCGCCGGGGATCGACGGGTCGCGATAGATCTGCCAGTAGAAGGGGCGATTGCCGTACCACTGGCGAATCTTCCACTCGTCGATCGAGTAGCTCCAGGCGGTGAGTGTTGTCGCGCTGACGGCGCGGCCGTGTGTCGCGCCCCATTGGAATCGGCCGGGGTGCGCGATCTTCGCGCTCTGCGACATCGCGGTTAGCGACGTGCCCCACTCGCAGCGGAAGTAACGGTAATCGACGCCCGGCGAGAATTCTGCAGCCTCGGGCAGCATCTCGTAAATGTGCAGGTAGTACGCCGTCGCGAGCGAGACTGTCGCGAGCACCGTCGGCGCCGACAGGACGC
The DNA here is from genome assembly GCA_025802455.2 of Iodosphaeria phyllophila. NCBI lineage: Eukaryota > Fungi > Ascomycota > Sordariomycetes > Amphisphaeriales > Iodosphaeriaceae > Iodosphaeria > Iodosphaeria phyllophila. The sequence continues at coordinate 11,808 of JAOYMO020445917.1, read as the reverse complement.
CGTTGATCATCTGCGTGTAAGCGATCTTCGCGACGCCGACGTTGTTCCAGATCTCCAACATGAACGCGTTGCGGTTCACGATGTCGGCGAACATCAGACCGATCGCGAGATCCGACGGCTGCGTGCCCGGCGTGATCTTCGCGAGCATGTTGCAACGATTGCCGCCGTCGAGCTGACGCTCTGCCGAGACGGGGAACGCGTTCACGATGGGGCCGCTCGTCAGCGTGTTGATGAACGGCGTTGAGCCCATGCGGAAGTCGAAGCCCGACGAACCGCCGTACGGACTGAAGCTGCCCGGCGAGTTGTAATCGCCCGCTTGCCCGTTCGGCGCGATCACCCAACCGGCGGGACCCGAGCCGTAGTAATTCGCCGGCTGATAGTCGTTCGAGTATCCGACGAGCGAGAGCTGCGACGCGTCAGCCTGCAGCACGGTCGCGACGGCCTTCGTCACGCCGGCCTTCGTCACGCCCTGACGCTGCGCCATGTGACCGAGCACGCGCGCGCGGCGCTGCTTCGTCGTGTCGGTCGCGCGCGGCGCTTCCTGCGTGATGCGCTCCCACTCATCGAGCACGGGGCCGTACGCGCGATCCGGCATCGCGTTCCGACGGAAGTTGTCGATCTGCGCGTTCGCGTATCCGATCGCGTTGCCAATGCCCTTGAAGAGACGCTGCACGCGCGACGTCGGCTCGGTGCTGATCGGCGCGCCGGGCTGCATCAGCTGTTTGATCGTCGTGTATCCGCCGGGCTGCCAGTGCGAGAAGCGACGATACGTCGCCTCGACTTCTTCCTGCGTCACCTGGTAGTCGAGCACGCGCACCGCGTCGATCGCGCCGGCGAACGTCTGCGCCGTGCCGTACCCGCGAGCTGCGCCGATCGTCGTCGTGCCCGTGATACCGCCGCCGATGTCGGTGTCTGCCGAGTACAGCTCTCCGATTAGAGAGCGCCCTACGTAGTATTGGATCTCGACTTCCGTCGAGCTGATCCAGTGACGCGTAGCGGTCACCATGATCCAGCCCGGCGAAGACGGCGCGACGAAGTGCCCGCCGATCTGATGCTTCTCGACGCCGGCGACGGTCTGCCATCCGAAGCGAAGAGCAGCAATGCGAAGCGCCGCGTTGATCACGATCAGCTCGACGCGAACGCTCGTGCGCTCTGCGCTGCTGCCGCCGATACCGCGCTCATAGATGCAGCCGTTCAATCCGCTAGCGACCTGCGCATCGAAGTCCCACTGCACGAGCGCTTGGACCGTGACGTCGCGCGTAGTGAGCGAGCTGCCCGCGACAACATCCTGCGCGGTGTAGTAGCGCGCAGGTCCGAACATGCGAGCGAATCCGCTGAAGCCGTCGACGAGCGGGACCGGATCGGTAACGGCCGCCAGATCGGCGAGAGACCCTTGCGCGTCTGACGGCGCCAACTCTTGGCGCTCTTCATCGAAGCGCAGAAGGACGAGTGTATTTCGAGTCGCCATGATCAAACCCCGATCGCGTTGAAGCCCATCGCACCCACTGCATCGCTACGCAGCATCGGCGCGTTGATCGTCGGTGCCGCCTGAATTCGGATCGACGCGGTGCCGCCGTTCGTGCTGCCGCTCGCCGTCAGCGTGCGCTGCGTGATGACGCCTACCGCGTTCGGCTGATAGTCGTCGATCGAGATCGAGCGGTTCCCGCCGTTCGCGTCGACGCGTTCGATCATCTGCGGATCGGGCGTGAAGCTGAACGACCCGGAGCTAGCCGCGATCGCTACCAGCATGTCGCTGTACGTGGTGAGGTTCTGCCCGCTCGCAGTGAACACTGTCGACGCCGTGATCGTCTGCCCGGTCCACTGCAGCGACGCCGCCGTAGGCAACTGCGCGCCGCGGTACACGAGCGTGCTCGCGATAGCGACCGTTGCCGACGTCGTGAAGCGATACGACGGACCGTCAGACGCCGTGCGGATCTTTGCTGCGACGACGATGCGAACGACCGACGTCGAGAGAACGACCTGCACGAGCCACGACGAATCCGGCGGCGTCAGCGTCGCGCCCGTCGACAGGTTGAAGACGGCGAGGATCAGATCGTCGTTCGCCGTCCGTGCCGGGAGGTTCGTGAGCGTGAGCGCACCGCCGCTAATCGATACGGTGCTAGCGCCAATGAAGACGATCGGGGGCATGCCCCGCGATTCTATGCCTTCCCGACGTAGACAGGTCCAACGCTGATCATCCCGATCTGCGCGTCGTTCGGATAGGCGTAGTCGGTCGACTCGGTGACATCGGCTGCCGGCGTGTTGATCGTCATCGCGCGCACGCCGCGCGTATAGCCGCCGATCGTGTTCAGGGCTTGCTTTCGCAGGGCGCCTTCCCACGTGCCATAGATGCCGCCCGGGTTCGACGTGCCGATTCCGTTCAACAAGATCTTCAGCGAAGCCGTCGAAAGCGACTGAGCTGCAGCGACAGCGCCGGGCAGCGCGTACCCGTCTGCCGCGTACAGCGTGTCGCTGTTCATGTGCGCGATGATCGCATCGCGTAGCTTCGACGTGAGCGGGCCGGCGGCGCGGAACTTGTCGCCGCCCGCTGCGAGCACGGCCGCGCTTCCGTCGGGCGCCGTGGGGGCGCTCGCGAGGATCACGCTATCGGTCGACACGAGCGACGAGATCACGACGGGCGCACCGCTCTGCAGAAGGTTCGTCACGCCTACGACGTAGCCGCGATCGCCGGCCTTCATCGTCGCAGGGCGCGCGCCGGTGAATTGCATCGTGAGCGTAGTCGCGTTCCACGAAGCGATCGTCGGCCACGCGCCGGCCGCACCGCCGTCGTCCCAATCGAAGTTGTATTGAGCTTCGCCGTTCGTCTGAATGGATACGTCGATCTTGTTTGCCTCGACGACGGTCGTCAGCACGCGAAGCGCCGAGCCCTGCGCTGCGAGCTGCGCCGGCGCCAACGCCTGAAGCGCCGCGAGTAGCGCTGTACGCTCGCCGGCCGACAGCGATCGGGCAGTGCCCGTGCCCGTGTGCAACGCGGCGATGTCTACGCTGCCGATGCCGGCGCGGTTCGGATAGCAATACGCCTGCGAGATGCCGGTCACGGCGAGAGCCCAGCGCACGAAGTCGGCCTGATTCCCGCCGCTCGTCGGTTCGCCGAACGCCTTCAGCAGCCGCACGAGCGCGGCGCCGTCAAGCTCGGCGTCGGTCCCGTCTTCGTCGAGCGCGAGCGCGAGCTTCGCATACTGCGAGACACCAGCGATCGGCGTCGTGAATTCGAGCGTCTCTCCGATCGCGAGGCGCGTCGAGCTGCCCGTCGAAATGCCGACCACGTCGGCGAGCACCGTGCCACCGCCGCCAATGCTCGTCGACGTCGCGATCTGGTACGTCTGCCCGCTCGCGCGATGCAGCAGAATCGAGCCGCTCGGCACTGCCGTTGCCGCCGTGCCCGTCACCTTGAGCGCGCTCGACTTGCGCGCCGGCGTCGCCGTCTTCCGAATGAGCCCGACGATCTTCAACCACCGATCGAGCGCGCCCTTCGACGTCGTGTCGGGCATGAAGTCTTTGCCCGCGATGTCGACGTGCGCGTGGACGTCGGTGACAGCTGCCGCGATGATCTTGATCAGCTTCCAATAAAACGCGAAGCGCGACCCGATGTTGCGCGAGGGAAACAGACCCTTGAAGTACGCGACGAGAAACTGCGTGAACGCGTCGAGCGTGGGAACTAGATAGGCCATGTCGAAACCTCAGGGCGCGAAAGGGACGTACGCCAGATCGACGGGATTCCCCGACGCGCTGTCGCGGTAGTTCATCAGGATCACAGTGTGCCCCGCTTCGTCGACGTCGGTCGACACGCGAAGATCGCTGATCACGTTTTCGTTGACGAGAAGCTGAAGGCACCGCTTCGTTTCATCGACAAGATCCTGCGGCTCGGCCGGCTGATCGTCGCCACGCGCGGCGCTCGTCATCGCCTTGAGTCGCGAGCCCTGCGTAGCGTCGGCCCACCACTCGGCAAAGTAGGCTTCCATTTGGAAGATCACCATCGAGCGAGAGTCGGCGGTTTCGACGAGCCCGCCGTCTGCAGAGTCGACGAGATCGCGCGTCAGTGGATCGAAGACAAGATCGAGCAGACCCTGCAGCGTCGAGTTTACCGGCGTGCCCGTCGCGCCGTAGTCCGACGACGAATCAGCAGGCGGATAGGGAAAGACGTAGACCGGCATTCGATCAGCTCCAGGGGATAGTGATTCCGTCGATGACTTGCATGATCGCTTTCCACTCGGTCGACGACATCTCGGCGGCCGTGCCGCTCCAGAACCACGCAAGCATGTAGTCGGTCGTATCCGGGTACCACGTCTGTCCGAAGTCGCCGCCGAACGTGATGTACGTGCCCGAGGAAACTGCGGGCGCGCCGGCGCTGATCTTCTCGCTCTCCGTGAAGGCGTAGACAGCGTTCGCGGTGATATTCGACTGCAGCACCGCTTGCCCTACGGACGTCGGGCTATACGTCACGGCCCCCAACGTGCGCGGCGTTCCGCTGCCGGTGCCGTTGCCCGTGCCGACTTGGATCTTTCCCGTGTTCGCGCTGCCCGCTTCTTCGAGCGTGATGTCGTCGTCGAAGCCCTGCCCCATGCGCATCAGCGTGTAAGCGTTCGCGCCGGAAATGTACGACGAGCGACGGCGCAGCCACGTCGCGACACTGTTAGATGCCGGCGTCGGAATCGCGGTGTAGTTCCACGTCATCGCGGTGCCGGCGAGGGATTTAAATCCCTTCTGCGCCCACCCACTCACGGTCGACTGATAGGTGTAACCAGCCGAGCCCGGCCCGAGAGTCAGATTGAACGGGCTCGCAGTGTTGACGTTAAGATCGGTGCAACTCGTCGACGGCGACACGATCGATCCGAAGTCCCATCCGTGCGATGGAATCTTCGCCTTACTCACACCGGCTGCGACCATGATCGTTGCCCAGTCGTCGGTGTTCAGCGGGTACGCAGCGCCGCTCGTCGCGTCGACGGTGCATGAAGCCCACGTCGCGGAATAGCCGAGTTTGTTCATCAGCTTCTTTTCTTCGAAGCCGGTCCATTCCGCGTCTGCGCCGGTCCATTGGCACATGTATCCAACATCCATTAGCGGCGTCGGCGAGATCGCCGCACCGATAAACACCGCCGCGAGCGAAGCGGTGCCGGACGCGTGAGCGGGAACGATGCGATCAACGTCGTCGGTCGCGCGACCGATTTTCAACGTTGCATCGTTGCCCATCATGAACGGGCGCACGCTGCCGGCGGGGTTGCTTCCGGTAACGAACGTTCCCGCCCCCGGCGTATCAAAACGTGCCTGCAGAAGATTACCGGCGCTTAGTCCAAGCTCGCCCGTAGTCGCTGCGATCGTGGCGAGAGAACTCGCACCGGTTATCTCTGCGATCATCATCAGTCGGTTTGATCCGGTCGCGTTGACGGCCGACTGAAAGTAACGGTTGCTACCCGCCGCGAACCGAATGAACTTGCGCGACCATCCGGCCTTCGTGGTTTGTGGTGCCGGGACCGTTCCCGATCCGCTCGCGCCGCCGAAGTTGTTTGATCCGGTTGCCTCGACGATGCCGGCGCCGGTGTCCTGGCAGAGCCAGATATACGTTGGCGGCCCCTTCGAGACGCCGGCTTGCGCGAGGACATTCACCCATTCGGCGCTTGTCGCGGGGACACCCTTGTTGCTCGTCGCGTCGACGGTCCAACCCGCAACCGTGAACGTGCGCGTCGTGCTGTTCGTCAGCCCGCCGTTGTCGGTGACAGTGAGCGTGATCGTTTTCGATCCGTCGGTTGCGTACGTGTGATTGCCCGGCGTCGCCGTCGTGCCGTGCGTCGTGCCGTCGCCCCAGTCCCAATCGTAGGTGACGATCGTTCCGTCTGAATCGGTGCTCGCATTCGCAACGGAGTAGGTGCGGTTCGACACGAGCGAAGCCGTGAAGCTCGCGACGGGCGCGACGTTTCCGCCGGCCACGACCGTGTCGACAGCGACCGAGAGCTTCCCGAGGATGTTCTGATTCCACCCACCCGGCGGAAGGATCGCGAGGCGATATCCGCCGCTGATCGTCGACTTGATCGTGGTCGCCGCCCAATACGGTTGAACGACGCCGTCGCGACATACCACGAGCTTGTCGACCGAGAAGCCCGGGCAAGCGATCTGTACTAGCTCGTGCGACGTCGCCGTGATGTCGACGACGATCGGCGTCGCGCGAGCTGCGCTCTCCGAGAGCGGGAAGCCGCCCGCACCGCCAGCTACAACACCAGGAGTCGGAGAAACGATCGTGACGCCCACGCGCCGAGACTACTCGGTTACGGCGGCAGCATCCACACGCGCTCTGTAGCGCGCTTGTTTTCCCGCGCGATGGCGCCGTTGCCCGTCGAGCGAAGCATCACCCACGAGCCCGCCGGCACGAATCCGGCGACCGTCTCGGTCTCGTCGCGCTGCAGGCCGATCAGGCCCGACGCGCCGATCGAGCACTCGTCGACAGCGGCAGCCGCGGCTAGGTCCGACTGCTGCGCCGCGATCACAAGCTCGACGCCGGCCGTCTGCTTCGCGATCAGCGTGAAGTTCAACTGCAGGCGACACGCGTAGTTCACGCTCGCCGGATTCGTCGCGCTCACCTGGAACGGCGTGTCCAACGCGCGAAGCGTCGTCTGAAGCTGCAGCAGCTGCATCCCGACACCAGCAGGACCACGCGGCCCGATGTCGCCCCTGTCGCCCTGCTGCCCTTCCATCCCGAACAATGGCCCCTGTGACATGAGCCGAATACTACGGCGTCGTACTACTCGGCGCGAAACTTTGCCGTGCCCGCCATCGCAGAGACCGGCGTTGTGGTTGCCGCTGCCGTGCCAGTCTGCGCGGATGCCGTTCCCGTCGTCGCTACCGCGTGCGTGTGCGAGAGCAGCTTTGTTCGCAGCTCGTCGACGTCCGACTTCAGCGCGATAGCTACCGGCGTGCCGTTGATCGATTGCGCGCGAATCGTTCCGTCGGCCTTCAGGATCACGACCGACACGGCGTTATAGATCGCGGTCTCGCCGACATCGACGAGCGCGGCGACCTTCGCGCGCGTTGCTTCATCGCGCGTCGCGATGATCACGTGGTTCTTCGCGCTCACACCGGGGGCGACCGTGATCGCCTCGGGCTGCCCGTCGGCGGGCGGGCGGGCGAAGATTCCGATCCCCGGGAAAAGCTCGGCGCTGAAGATCTCGTCGCCGCCTGCGCTACCGTACACGCCGCGCAGCTGCCATTTCGTCGACGCGTCTGCGAGCGTGACGAGGAAGCGCCGGATCATTCCCTTGAAGCCGCGCCACGTCGGGCCGGTCTCGCGCGCAAAGTCTTCAGAGGTTCGCCACGTCATGCGACGAAGATAGTACCCCGCGGCACAAGCGACAGCGTCGTAGTCTCACCGTCGCGCTTCGACGCGCGGAACTTGCATTCGTAGATCAGGCACACGAGATCGCAAAGCGTGCCGTCGGGCTCTTCCCAGATCACGCGAGCTAGCGTGTCGTTCGTGAAGAGCGTCGTGACGGCCGATCGATAGAGCTGCCCGTGCAGCGGCATCTCGACCATGAACTTCTGACGGTTGAAGTCGCGACGCGTCTGCTCGCGCGCAGCATCGCGGCTCGCTTCGTTGTTCGACTGCAGCGCCGATTGCGCCTTCACGTAGCGTTTCGGCCACTGGAAATCACGCCCGGTTCCGTCGACTTCGTTCGCCGGGTTGTCGAAGACGACGCCCTTATGCGAGATGACGCCGGCGCCGTAGTCAGAGTCGCCGCCCGTACCCATGCCGAACGATTCGATCATCGCGTAGCGATCGCGCACCGACTCCGCTAGCTCCATGTCGAGCACCGTCGAGCGGCCGACCGTCGTGTGCTGCAAGAGAAATTGTACTTCCTGTCGATAGTTCGGCTGCCCGATGATCAGCTCTCGGCCGTCGCCCGTAGACCAGCATCCGAGCTGCACCGACGAGCAAAGCTGCTCGATCACGTTCCATCGCATCTCACCGGGATCGAGGCGACCCGCGTGCTCTTCGTCGAGCTTGCCCTTCACGTTGAAGATCGCGGGTTCGCCCTGCGCCGGTGCTCGGCCGCCCTTGCCGCGCGACACGTTGCGGTTGCGCGCGTTCGATAGGCTGATCGTCGTGAACTCCGGGGCCGCGAGCTTCTTCACCGCGTCGACGAGCGTTAGGCCGTCATAGCCCGACGTCGTCGCGATCGACGTCTGCACGAGACGGCCGACCTTGCAGCGCCCGCTAATCGTCAGCGTGCGCGCTTTCGCGTTCGCTTTCCGATCGTCGATGAAGCCGTCGATCTTCACGACGTTATCGATCGCGACTTTGATCCGCGCATCCTTTCGGCAGAGCTTCCACGACGCGAGCGTAAACGGCCGCGTCATCGTGAACGTATCCGCGGGCTCGACCATGCTCGAAGAGATTTCGTAGCTGATCCAACCCTCGACGGTTTTATCGTCGACGGAGATCGAGATCCGATGCGTGCGCGTTCCATCAGCCATTGCGGAAGACTGCCGCCTTCTGCGGAAGCGTGATCGTCTCGCCTTCGGGGATCAGACCCGGCGTCGCGATGTCGTTGATCTTCATCACCTGATCGTAATAGTAGTCGGCGTTCTCGGCGCCGTACTCTGAAGCGACGAGCGATCGCAGCGCTGTCGCAGCGCCGACGCGGAACGCGTACGTGACCGAGACGTCCTGCGTCGCAGCTTTGCCCGCGGCGTACACGCTGTCGGCGAGCAGCGCGTAGCGCTTGAAAAGCTCCCAATACGCCAGGTCGGTTTCAAGCGTCGACATCTTCGAGCCGATCTTCTGCGTAAGCGTTCCCGTCGACGCGGTGACGTCGCGCGGGTTGAGATTGTCCGACGCTGCCCACGCGTCGACGGTCGTGCTCGCCGACGCTGCTAGGCCGTCGTCGACGAGACCTAGCTCTGCGATCTCATCTTCAAGCGCTTCGCTCGCTGCGTCGACGGCGCCTTCACCGCTCGCGGGAATCGACGCGGCACCGGCAGGGATGACGTCGAGAACATCCTGCGTCGCGATGAATTCACAGTCGACACTGAGAGTCCCGCTCTCGTCGACGGCGTCGCTGAATTTGCCGATGCGTGCTCGGTACGATCCAAGCGTCGGATGCGTGAGCACCTGCTCGGTACCGACGAGCGCGAAGAATTCTTCGAGACGCTCCTTCGGTGAGAGCGTGTCGCCGTTCATGTAGTCGAAGAGCAGCGAACCCGACGCGATCAGCGTCTCTGGGCCGGTGTCCTGCACGACGTTGCCCGTACCGCCCGACACTTCGTGAACGACGAGCGTGCGCCCGCGGTTCGTCGTGAGCTTGCTGCACCAGATCCGAACGTCGCCGAACGTGGTGCGATAGAAGCCTGAGGGTTTCATGTGGCCGGCTTTCGTGCGTGAACTTCGGAATTCTTACCCGCCTTCACGACGGTTTCGCTACCAACTTGCACCTTCGTCGTGACGCCGTTCATCGCGTCGACGAGCTGCTTCGTCTGCGCATTGATCGCTGCGGCGACCTTGTCGCTGATCTGCTTATCGATCGCCTGCGTCACCAGCGCCTTGCCGATCGACGAACCGCCCTTCTCGCCGTTGACCTGCGAGCGCAACGCCTGCAGCTCGCTCACCGAGTAGTCGTTTTGCGTCGACGTCTTCGTGTATCCCTTGAGCCCGAGGAATTCACGCGGGCCGCCCTTCTTCGTGCGATCGCCGAACGCCGGCGCGTACGTCGTGAAGCTCGACGTGCGCGGCCCACCGACGCGACCGCCCGACGCGATCGTGCGCGCCATGTTCTCTTCTTCGGCGACCTGCTTCCGCGCTGCAGCGTTGAGCGCTTCAGGGTCGGACATAAGACCGGGGTTGCTCGTCAGCAACGCGCCGGCGGCCTGGTTCACGCGATCGTCATGCGTTTTGTTCGACGCGTCGCGTGCCTTGTCTTCTTCGGACTTGCCGAAGATCAGCTCGGCGGCACCGCGCGAGAGATGATCAAGCTTCGTCATCGCGTCGGACATGCCGCCGACGATCTTCGCGATGCCGGCTGCTGCGCCCTCGACGGCCTTCACGAAGATATCGATGCGCTCGGGCGTGAACGCTTCGGCGATTTCATTCTTCGCGCCCTGCCACGCGATCTTCATTCGGCCGCCCGCGCTCTGCGTGTACGAATCCAGATCCTTCTGGATCGCGCCGGCGTCTTCGGACGCGACCACGAGCTTATTCAGCTCGTCGCGGTTGTCGCGCAGCTGAATGAATGCGCGATACGCCTCGACGCGACCGAGCCCCTTCACGAGCGCCGTCGGATCTTTTGCGAGCTTGCTGTTAGCGATGCCGTCGACGATATCGAGAACGTTCTTCAGCTCCTTCTTTCCGGTCACGGCGTTCTTCGTGTAGACGTCGAAACCCGCCTTCTTCAATTGCGGCGCGTGCTTCACGACGGACGTTAGGAACGCCTGCAGACCGGTCACGGTCTCGCCGGCGTCGCCACCGAAACCACGCTTCACGATCTGTAGCGCGGCGCCGAGCTGCTGCACGCCCTTCACGCCCTTGCCGTCGCCGAACTGCGCCCACTGCGGCGCGATGCTCGACATTTGCGCGGCGAGATCCTTCAGCTCGATCGCGCCGGCCTTGCCCTGTACGGCGAGCGCCGAAAACGTGCGCTCCATGTCGGCGGGGTTGATGTTCATCTGCTGCTTCAGCGCAGCGGCCGTCTGCGCGATGTCGCCGACCGTCGAGTTAGTCGCCTGCGCCACGCGCGCGAACGTCGACGACATCGCCGCTGCACCGTCCATGTCGCCCGTGAGCGCGACGTAGGCGCTCGCACCGTCGAGAATGTCCTTTGCTCCGATGCCGACCTGAGACGACGTGCGGCGAACGCTGTCGGCGAACGCGGACATTTCCTCGGGCGTCTTCCCGGCCGTGATACGCAGCCGCGTCAGCGAGTCGTTAAACTCCATGACGTCGCGACCCTGATCGGCGAGGAAGCCACCGAACGACGAGACGGCAGACGATGCGAGATTGCCGACAGCCTGCGCAGCTGCAGCGCGCGCGAACTCGGCATCCTTCTTCTGCTTCTTCGCGATGTCTTTCGCGGTGTCGTCGGAATCGATGTCCGTCTTCTTGCGGCCACCGAAGAGCGAGCGACGTAGGTCGCCGGCGAACGCACTGAACTTCGAGCGCGCTTCGCGCAGCTTCGAGCCTAGACTCTTCGAGTGCGCGGTGATCTCGATTGATGCCTTTGGATCAGCCACGCACGAAGTCTACGTTAACGAAGCGCTCGGTCGAAGACTTCGAGCGCTGCAGGATCAGCTCTCCGCTGGCGAATCCCCAAGCTCTGACTTCGGTTTCGGTGAGCTGACAGGCTGGAACTCCGTAGTAAGCAAAAAGGCGGTGAGCTTCTGCAGCCCGAAGAGACGCAACACCGCCGCCGCTTTTTTTTCGATCGCCGCCCGGATCCGTTCAGCTAGAAAACTGGCTTCTTGGACAGGGCTACGAGAAACAATCAGGAATTCCTCACCGCCTAACCGGGCCGTCACATCGTTTGCATGCACTGTCTGCCGTAGAACGTAGGTCACATCTGTGATCAGCTCATCCCCGGCAGCATGACCACGCCTGCCTATCTCGTGACGGGCAAGGGTTTTGCAGCCTCGCTCAATTCGGCATCGCACGGTGCAGGCCGTAAAATGAGCCGTACTGCTGCGCTTAACAGTGTTACCCATAACGCTTTGCGTGAAGTGCTGCAAAAGCACGGTGTAAAGCTTATTGGCGGCGGCCTTGATGAAGCGCCTTTTGCGTATAAGGATATTGAGGTGGTTATGAAAAGAGAT